>JAULAV010001773.1:0-66586 GCA_030789695.1 Scilla litardierei | reverse complement strand
GACCCTACAAAGTCGTCGACGTCCTCGGACCCGTAACCTACCGTCTAGCTAATATGGAGGGGAGGATCCTCACTCACGCCTGGAATACGGAACACTTACGCAAGTACTTTCAATAAATTTATTGTTTCCTACGAAATGAATTTACATAAGTTTGATCCTTTCCAGATAAATGTGTTCACAAGAATCCCACTCGGGACAAGGGAAGCCTCGCCCGATGGGACGCCTGCTGAGCGCACGCCTAACAAAAGGATATACAAAGAGACGCACGAAGACGCCGAGGGGCATTCCCCTCCCTCAAACATCTCCAGGGGCACCCGTGGAGCCACATGCTGGCTGTTCACTTGGGTCACCCCCACGCTCCGTTTCGTCATCAGAGTGCACCCGGAGATCCTCGAAATTGATTCCCGAGAGCGGGAACTTCTTCCGGATCTCGGATTGGCAACGGGCGAAACCCTTCTCGAACGCCTCAGCCACGGCTAACTCAACAAAGGAGGTGGCATACTCCTCCACAGCGCCTTGGGCGATCTGGGACGGATCCACCTCCTCAAGCTCACGCACCCGAGCCTTCAAGGTCTCGATCTGGCATTGGAGCTCCACCCTCTCCACCTCAATCTCCCAGGATCTCTCACCGGGTCGAGCAAGGAGAGCCCTCTCCCGTTCCTCCGTCGCCTCCAGACGATCGGAGAGCTCCATGGCCTCGGGGGCAGCGACGGAGTCGGGGATCTCGTCAGCTCCCCCAGGTGTGTCGGCGTCTCCCAAAAGCACGGCGACCCGTTCCTCGGCCTTTGACTTTACAACCAAAGCAAAGGCTCTTTCACGGTCCTTCTCTTCGAGGGTAGAGGACAGCTCAGTTATGCGGGTCTCCAAGGACTTGACTCGTGCCTCGTCTAACTGACCTGCCTCCCCCTCATCACCGTGTACATCAGGATCTCGCCCGGAGTCGGACTTGGCCTTAGGGAGCGCCGCAAACTGGCGCCTCATCGAAAGTCCCACCGAGGACAACTGCACCAAGGCGACAAAGGTAAGACGGCAAAAGCAGCTAGAAGGAGAGCAAGCAGAGACACTCCACCTGTTGGCCGGCCTGAATCACGAAGGTGGTCAAACAGTCGCCTCTGACTCCATCCAGCGTGGCCTGATCAGGAGGGATGCAACTATTCTCGGCCACTCTCGTGGCAGTTCCGCGGCTCAAAAACACCGACTCCTTCTCCCCCACTGGGAAGCGTGGACGAAGAAGACCTTCCCCTGAAGAAGGAAACTCGCCCGGGTCGGAGCGAAACGCGCCCAGATACCGATCGTAGGAATCGGGGAGAGAACCGTTTGAGAGAGGCGAGGGGCCGACCCACGGCCAGGCAATCTCAACAGGGGCAGGCCGGTGCTGATCAGCGGACGGCGAGACGTTAACTTCCTCGTCCTCCCCACAGACCCTCTTGGAAGACTCCAACAAGGGGGTGGAGGGAGATGGCCCCTTCTTCCTTTTGGAACCAACAGCAGAGGTCACGATCCGCTGCTTCTTCTGGACCTCCAAAACATGATCCCTCTTACGCGGGCCCGGATCCGGGGCCAGCACGTGAGGGCTAGCGGGAGAAGAATCGAGAGGGAATCCACCTGCACCCAAAGAAGAAGTAAGGGGCCGAGAAGAGCCCGAGCAACCCCTAATGGAGAACGTTCGGAGAACTTACCCAAGGGACACACAGTCTTGCACAAGTTATGGCTACTGAAGAGGACGTCGATCATCCGTTCCCTCGAAGGAATCGCCAGCAGGGCCTTCGCCGTCTGCAGCTCGGCGGCAGTTGGGTCACCCAGGTCAAGGATGGCCGCGTCGGTCGCTGCCCAACGAATCGGGAAAGGTACACTCGACGGGAAAACGACGAATACGTACTCCCCCTTCCAATGCTTCAGGGAGCTCGGCAATCCCAACACAAGGCTCATCTTCGGACGGGCGCTGATGCAAATCCACGCCCCCGACTGGTGATGACTCATGCGGTAGAACTGGGCGAAGAGGCGGAGGGAGGGCACCACTCCCTTCAGCATGCAGATGACGACAAACCCGACGAGGAGCCCGATGGCGTTGGGGCAGAATTGGCACAAGCCCATGTTGTAGGCTTGAAGGAACTCGATGATAAAGGGGTGGAGCGGGAAACGGAGCCCGAAGCGGAAGCACTTCTCGTACACTCCAACCTCGTTGGGACCGGGAAGGTAGATCCGCTCGTCGGACCCGGGAGCACGAGCCAAATAAGGTGGAAGCAGGTAGGCGGAGCGCGTACCCCCGATGGTAGTGGCACAGACCGACGAAGGCCACGCTAAGACCTCCGGAGGCACCCCTGAAAGCTCGCCCCCATGCCGACGAATCGCCGAAGGAGGACTACCCATCAGGTTAGGAGTGACGTCACGCTCTGGCTGACCCGAACCAGCTACAGAGGAAGACGACATGGGGCAGAGCTTGGGCAAGATCAAGATCAACACGAAGAAGAAGATGACGGGATGGCGGCTAACAACCTGCACAGCTTCTCTTCCAAAGACGACCCCGCGAACGGTGGGGATAAACCCGCAGTTACACGTGGCAGCATCAGGGGACCGACGGTGCTTCGGAACTCGCGCCTTAAAGGTATCGAATGAACCGACTCATGATGACGCCCAATTAATGAATCAGCTTCGACTGACGAGCCTGTCAAAATCGACGGAAGTCACATCGACCGAGCCGAACCAGCCGAGGCCGATCGACCTGACCGATGGGGGCAATTGTTACGTCTATTTGGCCGAAGCCCAGAAACCCGACTACCGATCAAAAGCCCATCTGCGAGATCGGGCCCGCCCGACAAGGCCCCTTAGAGGGCCCCCGAACGTCAAATCGGCCCGACTCGGGAAGCGTGCGACTCACCCATGGATAACCGCCCCCACAAAATCCGCCCCCCCCCCTTTTATGCCCATTAAGGGGAGGTGCTGGCACGACGCGGGCGAGTGGCGAGTGGGGCGGATCGAGGGGGCGCGATTGGGGGCGGGCGAAGGACGTGGATGACGGGCAGTCATGACGAGAGGCCTATAAAAGGGCTAGGAGGACGACTGAACAAAGGACCGCATCTCAGGTAACAAAACCTAAGGTATTCCATCAACGACCTGGTTCCCCCACTTCATCTCCTTCCCCCCGCTCGCGCCGGAGGACGTCGTTCCGATCTCCTCTCGAGTCGAACCGTCCCCGCCGAGCCTCCTCTTTCAGACTGTCATTTGACTTAGGCATCGGAGGGGATTTGGCCGGAACCAAGGTCCGGCCTCCCTGACGAGTGTTCTCGTCTGTTCAGAAAGACGTTAGATCCAAGTGCCGAAGCTTCCCTTCGACACTAGACGAATGCCATCAAGCATCAGCTAAGGCATCGAGGCCACCCCTCGACGCCAGGAGAGACCGAGGCCGAGCGCATCCATCCGAGCCGAGGCTTCCCCTCAGCTCCACGCCGGCCATGCATCTAGCAAGACGACCGAGGCTACCCCTCGTCGTCCGACCGACCGAGGCCGAGCGCACTCATCCGAGCCGAGGCTTCCCCTCAGCTCCGCATCGTTCGCGCGTCAAGCCAAGGCGCCGAGGCTTCCCCTCGTCGTCCGGCCGTCTGAGGCCGAGGACCCCACACCGGGCCGAGGCTTCCCCTCAGCCCCCCTGAGGCCGAGGATCCAGACCCGGCCTAGCTGACGTGCTCTGCGTCGGCCACATCTCCGATTCGCGTCGCGTCTACACACGCTCGACACACCCAAGGGACCCTAATCGGCCCCTTGACCACGTTGACCGGGCAGTCCACGGTCAACGATACTGTAGTGAGAAAACACTCTGAAACAATTTTGTTATTTAAATGAGATATCCTCTGAAAACTTTTGTTATTCAATTTTGAACTCACTTTTGTTTCACCCATATCTCATTTTTGTTATTTAACACTTTTGAGATACACATAAATTTCTGAGGATTGATTGATAATAGTTGCAAGTTTTCAGTCAATTCAGTATTCATTTCTCTCAGTTCTCAATGTTCAATTATGTATTATGTGAATTATTTATCAGTATTCAATTCTCCTCATACTTCATTCACATTCATTCACTGAGTTTTGCATTATGTATTTAAACTATTCTCTTTCTTCTCTCAATTTGATGCAAGACTTTAATTTGATGCATATGAGAAGACTTTAATTTGATGCATGCTATGATAAAGGCATATTTTTAGTTTCCAAGTGGGAGATTTAAATAGTTTTAGCTTTTTTAAATGACCTAAATCTTTAACCCATAAATAGTTTCAACTTTTTTATCCTGTTAACAAGTTTTTTGGGTATGTCAATTAGAAACTCTAATCTTTAATTTTTGTTCATGGGTATGTTCATGTTCTAAATTTTCTAATTGCAATGTTTGTACCAGCAGTTAGCCTGTGATTGTAGGTATTCATTTTGAATAATTGTTGGTACAATAGGATAAGTGCTGGTATTCATGTTTGTACTCATGAACAAATTATTAATATTAGACAGCAGTAACTTATGCAAAATATTAATATTAGAGTCTGAATATGTGTTGCTGAACTTTGTATGTTTTGTTTTTGCTTTGGGTAGCATTCATAAACGTTTTTAAGTAAATGCTTTCGAAAGATGAAGTAATGATGGGCATGTGTTGACCTGCCCTTCTGCATGCTCTTTGTGGTTCCTCTAGAGTCCAGGCTAAATGAATCTTGATTTGTTCCATTGATATACATAAAATTATCTAATTTGACACTTGAGCTCTACCAACGAGGTTAAGATAGCAGTTGGGCAAATTGGGTTCACAGAAAATGCTTGCAGTATCTCTCAACACAGTATACAAATCACATTCTGATGATTTGCACAAGTATAAATTTAGAACAAAAAATGAATTTTGTTCACCATTTTCTACGATAATCATATATGGCTTTATCTCTTCATACGACATGTTTCTTTCATATGGACTACAAATTTAAAATTGGACAAATCATATTCTGTCCCTTTAGCTTGAGCTTGATGTATCTTTCTTGATTGTGCTCTCATCATGTATACTTATCAGAAAACATCAATCAATGATGACATGTTAAGTTTGGAAACTAAGCATTACCTCCTTCATGTAGGTCTTTTCTATGCTCCCACCATACAAAGGAAATTATATTATTGAGCTTGGGGCTGGTATTGGTCGATACTGGCGAACTGGCAAAAGAAGCTGGCCATGTTCTTGCCATGTATTTCATTGACAGTGTCATCAAGAAAGTAAACCTATCTTCTCTCTTTGTAACAATGTTTATCCAGTAGTTTTTCTAATGTTTCATTTACTCTTATGGCAGATCTCTTGAAATTGAGACTGTGGATACGACGTCTCCATCATTGCCATCGAGTAGACCCTCGACGAGTTTTGATCAGTCTATGGCGACATCTCACAGCTCTAGAATATCAATGTCGAGTTTGTTTTGCTTCGTGATCCATTCAAAAAGTAACTTTTTTAGTAGTTGTGATATTTGCTAGAAATTACAAATTTTCTTGAAATTGAGAGAAAGTGTTGAAATAGTAGCAAAATGGTTTTAAGGTTAACTGCAATTTGATGGGAATAATTGGTGTATTCTAAGCCCTTGAGCAAAACGTAAAACATTAGCCAGTTATTTTTTAGGTCAGTCATACATCTGAGTGTAAAATGCCTAATGTTTCTCCATATAAAGAAAGAAACTAAAGCAATTTTGTTGCAATTTCAGTTGCAAAGAAACAAAAAATTGCAATGCTTTGTTGGATATTGTAATGTTGCTTGAAATTGAGCAAGATTCTTAAGATATTATCATAAGTGGTTAATTGATAATTGCAATCTGATTGAAAAACTTGATGGTTATCATGAAGCGATGATGATTTGGAAATCTAAGCTGAAGTTCTTGGATCTGAAGGCGAAGAGAACATACCGCCTCATTGTTTATAAGAATAATGAGAAGATGAAGTAGGTGATTGTTGAGAAGGTTGGCCAGCCTGTTTCCAGCTATGATGATTTTATCGCATGCCCTTCCTACTAATAAGTGCCGATATGCCATCTATGAATTTGATTTTATGACCAAAGAAAACTGCAAAAATAGCAAGATTTTTTTCATCAAATAGTGATCTTTTATGTTGTAATGATGTTCATAACAATTGATAAAGGTTTAAAAAATGAATTCAAAAGGACACTGCAGCCATGTGCATGTAATCCTTTATATGGTGATGGAAGAAAATTATGTGTGCCTTTTGTATTTTTCTAGATTAGTTGGAATGTTCAATTTATAATTTAGTGTTTACGAGAACCAACTTATTTCATTTGTATTACAAACAATTGCATCCACTTGGATTCTTTTTGGTGTCGAGTATTAATGAATATGATACCTCTGAAATGTGACATCCACTTCAAGATGTAGGCTGTTGCATGAATTTTCTTTTTGCCAAAGTTCAGTGCTCATTTCCTGTAGGTTCTTATATGCATGGAAATTTGCATGTCTCTATAGAGTTCGAAAAGTGAAGGGACCATATGTAGTTGCCGAGAGATGGAGGCTAACTATATGAGAAATTTAGAGTTGTGTTTAAACATTTATGGAAGCTCATAGGTATTGATGGACTTAAATTGATGTAAACTACCATATGCAGAAAACCCTTCCACAATGTAGGCTTTACTATCTTGGAATTTTTTTGTACATAAACTGTGCAAGAAATGACATTTCTGTACTAAATTGCTTGGCAATAGGATATGATTTCTACATGTTAAGAGCAAGGGTGAATATAAATTATGTTTTCCTGATCACAGTAGCTAAGAAAACATATCTTTGTTGATAAGAAGTTTTGCTTCATATAAGTAATATAGTCACATTGTTATGTTTCAGGTTGGAGTGGTCAGAAGATTTATCAAAAGATATGGATGGTGATGAAACATATCCAGCTGAATCTTGAGTATGATGACAGATTTTCTAAACTTTTGTCAAATGAACAACCATTAGTTTGACAGTCTTCGTCGGTCACAACATTCAGGATTTCAAATATTTGTTGTTTAATCTGTTTGTATTTCAAAAACATGATATTTCTTCAAATTTTGCTTCTAATTATTTTGAGGAAAAAATACTAAATGGGGCATGGATTAAGCATTGGGTTATTTTATGGAATTGTCTTTTCTTTTGGGCATTGGGCTATCAACAATCTCAAAAATTTGACTTTACTTTTGGGACCTGCTGTTTTTCAAATGATACTGTTGAGACTAGAAAAAATTTAATGCCACCTTGATAGCTTAGCTGATTAAATAATTTGCTAATAAGTACAAATGTTTAGAATATTTTATCGTAAGAAATTCCTACAACTAACCGTAAAAAACCAACAATGTTGAAATAAATTCATCCAGCTCCAAATTTAACATATAAATCGATGTTATGTTTATTTAAAGTATGTTCAGTTTAATTAATGGATGCTTATAGGTTCAGTTTTATTTAAAGTATGTCGCCGCTGTGATTTATTTTGCATCTTAACCATTTACTATCCAACTACAAAATGTTAAAAGTTTAATTGCATGCTCTATCATGGGGTATTTTGTAAGTTGGCAGAACTTCATTACATGTTAAGCTCTTCGTGTGACTGATTTAATGCTCGAGATTTGCAAAATATTAAGTGTCGAGTATACCCTGATGGTTGGATCCTCAATGTAGTGCTAGGCTAACTGCATGTTGTGTCTTTCCTGGTGGCATTAAGCTCTAAAATCAACTATTTACTTTTTCGGGATGCATCTATAATGTAACATACGATAATTTGCAGCCATATTCGAAGGAAGACGAAGTGGGAGTATGACATGTTTCTAGCGGATAACACGAAGGAAGACGAGTGTGATTTCAAGGTCAAGGGGAGTTTTCATAATAAAGCGTGCACCATATTCGAGGGGCATTCCACTGTTGTTGCAACCCATGTATGGGATTATTCACTGTAGCTCACGTCTGTGCATTTTATTGTATCATTGCTGAATTGTGGCAATGCATTGATGCAGATGAGCAAGGGCCACAATGTGGTGAATTTTCCACTCGGTCAGAATGATTTCACAGTGAGCATAAATCCGGGCATGGATGCAGCGTTTGTCGCTGCGATTGGTGTGCTTCTTCATATGATCATTAGCAGCAGCAAGGGTATGTAGCAGAGAACTGTGGTTCTGGGGCTGGAACTGTCTTAGTGGCATAGTTTGAACTAAATTTGTTGTGCTCTGCAAAGTCCCATGAAGTATTCATTATGTAGACATGTATTTCAATGATGAAATTTTATTCCAGAATAGGTGGGTGTGGTATTTGTGTGAATCTTCCCAGGTTACCGGGTTGCTGTAGTGAATTTGTTTTGCTTCCAGATATTATTGTAGAGAACAATGGATATAACAACCCGTTTCCACAGCCTATTCCTCTTGCTGTAAGCTGATGAATATCTTACGTAACTGAATTATATTGTAAAACTTCATCTGTCCAATATCTGTTCAATATCTGATTTTACTGGAATTGGTTTTGCTGGTCCCAGGAAATGGTGGATTTTCTTGCAGACATCTGGGAGTAGGAGGGGATGAATGATTAGAGTTGAGAAAATGTTGTTTATAATGAAATATGAAAATATGAAACATCTTATCCTACATGGATGATACATATGGCAGATAAATTGGACCACTAAGTTTAAACTGAAATGTATATCATACAAACTTGGTCCAACTGCAAATTGATCTCTTGTACTGCAAAAATTTCAGCAGTCAAGAACTATAATGGACTGCATGAATCGAGCCAGAAAATTTAGCAAGGAATTCCAAAGCTTCACAGATGTGGTTACCTACCATCTTCCTCGATTGTTTGATAGAGTTTCTTTTAAGCATCTTCTTTCTGCAGGAACTGATGAACCTTTGGGTAAGAGGATGAACAACTCAAAGACATGGATTGAAGTCAGATGGGAGCCAAAATACTCAAACTGATATATATATGGGTAGTATTCCTCTTGGAAAAAATTTGTGGAAATTTCTTCCCAAAATTTGCATCCCTAAAATTTAGGAGGGGGGGAACCAAAAATTTTGGGCGAACTAAATATTGCGGGAAACTAAATTTTTTAATTTTTTGGGGGGAGCTAAATAACAATTCTTTCATTTAATTATTGGCGGTTGTCTAAAATTAGTATGTCTAAGATTTTAATGAGAGATTATTTTAAATGAATCGTACCCTTATGACACATGTTAAATCGAGAGCAAACTAAATTTTGTTGGAACTAAATTTTTTTGAATGAAATAATTTTTTGGGTGAAGTTAATTTTCGGGAAACTAAAATTTTTAAGGGAACTAAATTACAATTAAGTACTTTAATTTTGTGGGGAACTAAAATTTTGAGGGTGGATATCGTGAATGAACCGTGCGCTACGGGCACTGGTTGTATATCTCTTGAGGTGACTAAAATTTGTCAGTGACTAAAAATTTAATACATATTGGGGGACTAACATTTTTGTCAGTGACTAAAAATTTTGTGAGTAATTAAACAATGTGAGAACTAAAATCTCTTGAGGTGACCTAAATTTTGGGGAACTAAGACTTTGATTGGGGAACTAAGATTTTGAGGGGGGGGGGATTTCTAAAATGAATCATGTACACAATTTCAGGAGAACTAAGATTTTAAGGGGGGAATATCTAAAATGAATCGTGCCCACATTTTCGGGGGAACTAAGATTTTAAGGGGCAAATATCTAAATTGAACCGTGCCCTCGGGCACGGGTTATAGACTATATATATATATGGGTATTGTTCCTCTGGAAAAAATTTGTGGAAATTTCTTCCCAAAATTTGCATCCCTAAAATTTATTGGGGGGGAGGGTAAATCCAAAAATTTTGGGCGAACTAAACATTGCGGAAAACTAAATATTAGAATTTTTGGGGGAGCTAAATAACAATTCTTTCATTTAATTATTGGCGGTTGTCTAAAATTAGTATGCCTAAGATTTTAATGAGAGATTATTTTAAATGAATCGTGCCCTTATGACACATGTTAAATCGAGAGAAAACTAAATTTTGTTGGAACTAAATTTTTTTGAATGAAATAATTTTTTGGGTGAAGTTAATTTTTGGGAAACTAAAATTTTTAAGGGAACTAAATTACAATTAAGTACTTTAATTTTGTGGGTAACTAAAATTTTGCGGGGGGATATCGTGAATGAACCGTGCGCTACGGGCACTGGTTGTATATCTCTTGAGGTGACTAAAATTTGTCAGTGACTAAAAATTTAATACATATTAGGGGACTTACATTTTTGTCAGTGACTAAAAATTTTGTGAGTAATTAAACAATGTGAGAACTAAAATCTCTTGAGTTGACCTAAATTTCTTGGAGAACTAAGACTTTGATTGGGGAAATAAGATTTTGAGGGTGGGATTTCTAAAATGAATCATGTACACAATTTCAGGGGAACTAAGATTTTGTGGGGGGAATATCTAAAATGAATCGTGCCCACATTTTTGGGGGAACTAAGATTTTAATGGGGAAATATCTAAATTGATTTTGCGGAAATTTTGACCGTGGAAATAATTTTTTGGGGAACATAGATTTTGCGGGGGAAAATCTTAATTGAACCGTGCCCGCGGGCACGGGGTATGACTAGTATATATATATATATATATATATATATATATATATATATATATATATATATATATATATATATATATATATATATATATATATATTAAAAGACAACTAGGGCTGACTGGGACAAGATGATGCCAGCATGATGTATAAGGAGGTTGATAGAAGGATGGTTATGATTTAATCTTGGTAAGGGTGTGGTTAGGATTTGGCCACCCCATCACAACTTTTTCCTTTTGCAAGAAAGCCCCCCCACTTGCTCCTAATTACCCCTGGACACTCCCAACACACACACCCACTCTTGCTCACTTTCACCCTTAGTGTTTCTTCGAATTGTTTTTTACCCCTTCGAATTTTTTTTGCCTCACTTTTTCCCTTAGTGTTTCTTCGAATTGTTTTTTTACCCCTTCGAATTTTTTTTGCCCGTGCACAGGTGCACGGGATATTTTCTAGTATATATATATATATATATATATATATATATATATATATATATATGAGAATAATGGCTATCATACGCCATATGAGAGCCTCTCTCATTCGACTTCTCACATAAATCACCCAAGTACAACCAAGTACAAGCCCATGTGGGCTTGTACTTGGGTGCTTTATGTGAGAGGGCGTATGAGAGAGGCTCTCATATGGCGTATGATAGCCATTATATATATATATACTAGTCATAACCCGTGCCCGCGGGCACGGTTCATTTAAGATTTTCCCCCGCAAAATCTGTTCCCCAAAAAATTATTTCCACAGCCAAAATTTAAAAGAACAACAAATTAGTGTAAAAATATTTAGCAGCACGGGCGCCTTCAGCGTGTGCGTCTTTGATGCGGAATAATAAATACGGCGTGGGCGCCTTTGGCGTGGAACAACAAATTCGGCGCGGGCGCCTTTGGCGCGAAACAACAAATTCGGCGCGGGCGCTTTCGGTGCGGAACTACATGCGAACGCCTTCGGTGCGGAACAACAAATTTGGCGCTTGCACCTTCGGCGTGAAACAACAAATTTGGCGTAGAATAACAAATTAGCGTAAAAAATTTAGTGGAACAACAAATTCGGCGTGGACGCTTTAGGCACGGAACAACAAATTAGTATAAAAAAATTTAGCGGCAAATTCGGCGTGTAATAACGCGCGAGCGCATTTGACGCAGACCAACAAATTCGGAGTGGGCGCTTTAGGTGCGGAACAACAAATTAGCGTAAAAAAATTTAGTAGGCGCCTTCGGCACGGAACAACAAATCTCAGGGTATTTTTCGGTGTCAGTATTAACTTAAATTTTTTTACGCCTTCGACGTGGAACAACAAACCTCAGGGTATTTTTCGGTGACGGTATTAACTTAAATTTTTTACGCTAATTTTTTTACTTTGTTTAATTTAATGGATCATGTTTCTCCACAATCTTTCTCAAGACACTTTTAATTTCAAAGTTTTGGTTCCTAAGACACTTTTTCCCCTAAAATTTAATCTCTACAATGTTTCCTAATACACTTTTAATTTCAAAGTTTTGGTTCCCAAGACACTTCCCCCCTCCCAAAGTTTAAGTTTTCCCACTAAAATTTTCACAAATCCAATCTCAACCATTGATTTACTAAGATCAAATCTCAGCCACTCTTTATCTTGTCCTAGTCAGTCCTAGAATTCAAAAAAGGTTGTCAAATGTATTATATATATATAAGTCATAACCCGTGCCCGTAGGGCACGGTTCATTCAAAGTATTCACCGCTCAAAATCTTGGATCATCTAATTTTAAACGCACAACAATTAAAGCGCAATATTTGTTATTTAGTTCCGCACAAAAATTTTATTTTCCCCCAAATGTAGGTCCATACAAAGAATTTAGTTCTCCCCAAAATTTAGTTACATATAGATTAACATGTGCCCCAAGGGCACTGTTCATTTAAAATATTATACCCTCAAAATCTTAGACCCCATAATTTTAAAAGAACAACAATAATTAAAGCTCAATTATTGCTTTTTAGTTCACCCTTTCAGTAAAAATATCTCCCGCTCAAAATCTTGGATCCCCTTATTTTAAACAAACAACAATAATTATAGTGTACTAATTGTTATTTATTTTTCACTCTAATTTTAAAGGAACAACAATAATTTACGTACTCCACGCATTCTAATTTAATGTTCAACAAAAGCCATCATGGTGTACTAATTTGTAGAGGATTATAATCAATGCATGGACAACCACTACATGTTTCATTTGAGATGAACAAAAGACATCACAGTATCCTAATTTGTAGAGGATAATAATCAATGCGTCGACCAACCACTATAGGTTGCTTATGAGCTGATGCCTACTAATTTGGGACATTTTTTTCTCACATGCGTTGCACTCTTTCTAATTTTACGCTCAACAAAAATCATAACCATCCACCATTTTATGAACGCTTATTATTGGTGCAATGGACTGTTCATTGCAAAAGGTGCCGATAAGATCCAAATACTTCCATCGAGCACTCGACCGACAAACCTATCTGAAATTAGTCCAATACCATCCCCTCGCGTAGTTAAAAATAAAAGTGATATCGGATATCATAATGACATTTTGTGCCTTACTGGTATAATACAATGGGAAATAATTCCTTAAGGAAATAGCCTTCACAATCTTGAATCACAAGTTTTCTCTGACTACTGATCACTAAGATTTGGAATCAACAGTAATGCATCTTAAAAAATTGGACATTGTCCCTTTGATCACACATTAGAGAATTTGGATTCTAATCATTAACATACATCAACAATCCATTGGTACACCAAAATATTATTCTCTAAATTACATATTAAGGACAATTCATTGAAGATGAACCACATTATAAGCACATAATATCTCGTATGTAAACCTCATCAGTAAATATAACATCCAGATCATAGTTCAAACATACACACAAAAAGAGATCATCTTCGCTCTAATGTACATATGCCAGATGAGACTGCTGCCAACGGCCTCGGTTGCATTGGCGACGGCCATGATTCTTGGGCATTGATTGAATCTATACCACGCAGCGATCAGAATAGGAGTGTTGTAGTAGAAGGACATGGACCGATGGTAATTCATAGCGTAGAATGTCACCAACTCTGGAATCCATCCATCCCATCTATCTTGACACAGGTATAGGTAGCAGATCACATACCTAAATGGCATGTATATCTTGAATGTGTCTTTTGAGCACCGCTCGAGGGTATGTGACAATGGGTCATCCAGCCTATGCACTTACACCTATAATCAATTACTAACAATCAATCATCAAATTAGTTGAGATCTAGAGCATACATCCATTTATTTTTGTACAAAATTCTTCATGACAACAAAATAGAATGATGCCAGTGTAATGCAACTATAATGCATGTTATATTTAGTACATTTTTAATGTGTGTTCCTTAAAATTTGTTAGGCGTGTACCAGACATAGAATAACTACATTCACATACAAAATTCTTAGTCGGCATACATTAGAAAAATGCTAGTCACTACTTGTAATGCAGTTATATTATGGCTAAAAACGGAATAACTCTACCTGGACTACTTATAATGAGGCCAGTATGGCTTATGTAGAAAATTAAAACACTTTCCATGAAGTTGCATAATAGCAGACACATATCAAAGAAACAACAGAAAAAAATAAAAAAAATAAAAAACAGATAACGAATTTAACTCAACGTATCACTCACCAGGTCGACATTTGGTGTATTAAGTCCACAGGCAACAACATCAGTAGTATCCAACATATTGAAGCGACCATCACGAAAGCTTGAAATTGTTCTTTCCCTTTGATTGATTCTATGTAATGTCACCATGCAAAGCCTCACATCCAAAACTTCGAGACATACCATAGGCCAACCTATCTGCTTCAGGCTTTGTTTAAGTGAAAATTGTACATTTCCCCCTTTGGCATGTTCCTGATTTATTTTCAGCAAATAAAAAATGACAACGTCAAGTCACATTGTGGAAATGATTGTACGGAAGAACACTGGAAAATGCTACCGTGATTAGAGGCCCAATAATGTGTGGCTTGCCATAACTGTCTATTGAAATGGAATGTACTGTAATCCCTTCTACTAACCTAAGGAAAAGACAATTATAAATCTGCTTACCTAATGACTCAAAAGAGCTCAGAGTGAAATATCAACATTAGTTCAAAAGGAACTTGGAAAAGGAAATGAAATCTTGAAAGGACATCAACATCAAATTACAAAGCATGAAATTCAAAAGAAGACAAATGAAATAGACAAAACAATTTCTGGCAGTAGTCAGATAAGTTGGAAGGACTGACTCATAATTTGAGACATAACTAAATACATAATGATAGGTTAAGATATGCATTTCACATAGAACTTTTTTACATCCATATAAGATGTGAAAAGATATGGTGGCATAGGGCAAGAACCATAATATATGTTTGATTAGGACCTCATCATGAAGGAAGATATTTCAAAAACATTGATCATAGAAGTTTGAAAGTTTGACAATGCACATAAATGCAACAAACTAAACATTGAATCGTAATATAGAACAATACAGAAAGATATACAGTTACTGTAACTTTATGGCATTCATTTGCATCCAAGAGCACCAGTTTCGTTGTACTTCATGGCATTATCCCAAGATCATCCAGCAATATTTATGAAGAGTGCCATCAAATACCAGCAACTATAACAAACATTAGCAAGGATGTCATGACTTTGACACCAAGAAGCTGATGGCCTGTGGCTTGACCTAACAACCAGAATAGAAATCCTGCAACCCCAAGGTGTCAAGATAATAACATGTTACCATAATCATTTATTATATATAATGGTTCATTGCAAATAGCACATAAATTTAGTGTAGCATAGTAGGTGAATACGTACCAATAACTATTGGCGATATATTTGCCAAAGCACCAGGTTTTATCCTATATGGATGGGTAGAGTGACACATAACAAAAATTCATACATCTAGAGTGTTCGCTTCAGATTGATACTAATCAACAAACTGTTTCCATGAACATTCATGTTGACAGCATATCGGCAAAGATACAACTGAGAAGCCAAACATGATTGATAGTCACAGTAAACAAAGCAAATAAATTGAGGGTAGATCAAAAACTGAGATGAATTGGGACCAGTGGAAGTAATTAAAACTTTGTCATAGATTTAGGAGTAAGAAGTAATGGATACCAATCAAAGTGTATACTTCCAGAGTGACACAAAAAAATTCAAACTGCTTCTAGAGTAAGAATTAAGAAGTAAGAAGTAATGCAAAATGTTGCCAGAATAAAAAATTCAAAGAGTAAGAAGCAAGAAAAACTGCAAATTGTTTCCAGAATGACACTTAAAAAAATTCATTCCTCTAGAGTGTACGCTTCAGATTGATGTCAATTACCATGTCCACAAAGATACAACTCAGAAGCCAATCACATACCTCTTCTGGAAAAAATTCTCCAACCATTCAGAACCACGGCCAATGTAGTGTATGTATGGTGCAATGGTTCGGACATTCCCTTGCCTCAGCTCCAATATGGCTGCTACGGTTGCAAGCCAACATTAGCTTACCCCCTAGTTGCCTTGCATCACGTAGGACATGTTACGAATGGAAAATTATCATCGCCATGGATATATGCATTTCTAATACCAGCTCTGCGATAGCTTTTGTTCCTTCACTGGAGAAGGATACGCCTTTTAGCCACACTTATGACTTACCTTGCAATTGAAAGTACTATAAATATTTGCATATGAAAATTTTAAATCTATTTCTTGCTTACAGCTGAGTTCCATTCACGGACCCATGTTAGTTCGATTTTGTTAGTTTGATTTCAGTCACAATGACATGTTACTTCATTAATAAGCTCAACGGATAAGTTCATTTCTCATTTTCTTTTAAATAACAATGCTATCCTCCTTCATGCTTGGATGTTTCACTCGGATCCTACACCTTGTGTGACATGTCAACTACTATATTCCACTCTTATGTTATGAATCCAAACAGAAGCATGTAACATAACTCCTCCCAACTCCAAAAGTATATGAGACCATCCACAAACTTGCTCAAATTCTTTTCTAGCTAGAAAAAATATGCTTAATGATATAACCAAATATTAAAAAGTTACTATTTTGTATCATAGATGCAAAATGCTATCATTCTGAATACGACCATCCCAAGCACACCACAATTGAATTGTATTTAAAAATTTCAAGAGTGTTGTAGTTGATGATGTGATATTCAAGAGAGTGCTTTCAGTATCTTATAATAAATATCACATCATATTTTATAACTTTATGTTGCAATGAACAAATATAGCATATACATTAGCTAATTCATATCGCTACACTAAACCATATAATCAACCAGCTAAATTTTATGAAAACAAAACATATCATCTCCCATGTTTAATTATTTCTGCTAATATAATAGCATTCGTATAATAGATTCCTGCTAATCAATTACATTCTCTCATTAACAAATAAATCACTTGAACAGATCATCAAAGCATAAATACAGGAATTGGCAGATTGAAGAGTCGGTAGAAACTTACGGCAGTCGGTGGATTGATCAAATCAAATCATAGCTTTAAACCCCAAAACTAAACAAATCAAAGCATCCAAGTGATTGGAGAGTTGACGGAAACTTACGGGAGAACTGATGGACAATCCGGTAATTTGGTAGGACATCTTGGCATAGCATAACCGATAGATCCCGATCTTTTCATGTGTGCCCTAAGCCTCAGATCTAAAGCTCCAGGTTGTTCATCAAAAAATACATAACGATGAGGAGACTCCTGAACCTCAAAGAAGAACATTCCCAATTATCTACATGCCAAAATCAAAATTATAAAACCTGACAACAATATGCATTTAGCAAAATAAGTATTATCTTCATCTACTTCATATAGGAAAAAACAGCAAAAATCTAACATGTGCATTATTGGAATGCATGGTTTGAAGTGGGTTAATAATATTCTTATCGTCCAATTCAATGAACAAATTTAAAAAGATTAATTTTTAATGGGTCATCAGCATATGCCTTATTTCTCATGTGCATTGTTAAGTAGATTGCAAGTGGATGGTTTTTATATGGCTAACATTGATGATAAAGAAAAACAAAATGAAATTTGGAAGAAAAAAGTTGAGGTCCTCCATCCAGTGACGTACCATCAAAAATTTTGTAGATCCAAATATAAAGGAGCGGAACCCATATGCAAGCCATCCAAAGACCTTCGCCCTCGTCGGTAAGTTCTCCAGCTCCATGCTCAGCCCCAACATACTGTAACTGATTTCCTATTGCAAGAACTTCCATTAATCATTGCCAAAAAAGCTTCAATCTTTAAAACTTTATGTCAAAATCCAAAAAGGAGACAGTCACTAACATTACTGCTAAATTCAGTGCAACTTGTTTATGAATTTTTCAATTAAAAACCTATTTTCTACTAAAATACATCAATCCTTATCCAAAAGATCTATAGTTTAAATGCATATGCAAAAATGACTAAGAATAGTGGCTAAACACAAAGAAAGTGATGAAAAGAAATATCTTTTACTTACTCGCTAGAGATCAAGGAACTTGACACGCTCCAGACAATAAAATCACTGGTTTTGTCTAACTTCCTTTTTCTGAGTAATTTTGCTTGAAAAGCTGGCTTTTTTGAGAAATTTTTATGATCCATATTGCTTTAATAATGGTTAATACTTTAATCATAGAAGGTTTCATTTTTGTGCTAGCTATGTCTTTTGATCTTAATTGTAAAATAACCCTAAAAACTGGAACTGAAACTCTTTGCAAAAATTGTTCTCCCCACCAATTTTTTGCACCATTGTTAGTAATATGTGAAATCATTTAACAAATTATAGCATCAAAGAATATACTTAGAGTACTTTGCTGTTGGAAAAAATTGTCATGGTAAAAAAAAGCAAAATGGGAATAATATGATAAATAATTTGATATATGTTGTATAATCAGCAAACAAATAAAGAATCTAGGAGCAATAGTGGGATAATGTGCTGCAATATGGAGGTTATGTTTGTGCAAATCCTACACTGGATGAGTCGGAGATGTGTGGTAAGTATGATACTAAACAGAAGCTTTGCTTGGAACATACGTTGGTGGATTCTTCGACATTGAACGTCAACGATTTCTGTGAGAAAACCGCTTACATTAGTGGCCTACCTTCGGGATGCAGGTACACTCTGGATTCAATTTAGGATGCATGTATAAATTTTTTGAGAAGAATGGGATGAACAGCTTTCTCCTCCTTTTCGCTTGAGTCGTGAGCCACTCAAGATTAAATCCGTGAGCAAATTACATGTGTTGATGAAAGGTTCCTATATCACACACTTCTTACACCCAGCACTTAATACCACAGATTAGAAAGCATATATAAGGACAATACATCCAATTATGTTTGAATAGCCAATTTATACTGACCATGCTTCAGATTAGTACTACTGATTCTTTGATTGTGTATCCCAAAGCAGCTGGATCCCCCTCAGTTCGAAGGAAATCATGTTCAGCGACATTCTCTACGTTATATTGATTGGAATCAAGCTTGGTACCTATATAATTGAAGGGCAAAACTAACATCACGCTATACTATAGAACTTTGCCAAATAGGTATACATTTAAAACAGAACGAAGAGATCGACAAATCATGAAAAAGAAGCCCAGGCCCAAAAAAGAATTATTCTGGTTTTGAAATGTTGTGCTGGAATCACCACCTAATTTCCATTCTAACAACAATGAAATGAACTGAGTGATGAACCAAAACAACCAAGTGACCAACTATTATGTTATGCTAATATGACATATAGGAATATGTTAACAACGCTGCTCATAAATCAGGAATCATGTTATATATGTTATACTACATAACAACCAAAAAATATTTGATAACATCCACAGTGTCATCATGCACGCACACTTCTTTAAAAAGGAAATGCAAACAAACACCATGCACACACACTTCTTTATCAGTTATCAGTAAACATCAACATGATTTTACCATCTCAAGTTCTTTACTCAGTGAATAATTAGCAACCACATGCATTTATATGAGTTAAAATGTATGCAGTTAACACATTGTCAGTTAATGTGGGTGTAGTAATAAATTATTGTGTTCACAATGACAACAAATTTTCATGTTTGCAGGTTCATATGTTTGTTGTAAACCATACATATTCCTGTAAACAATATCCACATAGGATATTTTAAACCATGGTTATCAATATTTCCAAGAAATTGTTTTCACAATCCACATATTTTATTTCCAATGGGTTTCACATATTATCTTCATGGATATTGTAAACCATCCACTTCTTAAACATGCACACACACAACCCTCCACATAGTTATCTTCCTGGATATTGTAAACCATCAAAAAACATATTGTAGTCAAGCTCCAGGAAAGAACAAAAAAATTATTATTCTCCTGGATGATGGATATTGGTATCCAAGCTCCATTTTGTATCTAGGGAGAGTGAAATTTTTTTCTTCCTAGATATTAGCATCCAATCTTCATTTTGTATAGTGATTGCTTATATAGGCTAGAATATGGAGATAAAGCTAGAATTTCATCAAGAATGTCTCAATACAACTTGGAATGTTAGTATGCAAAATGAATTTTTTGTTGAACAAAAATTGATTACACAAAAAGTACACAAACAAATCTCAGCTCTGTCAAACTTGTAATCAAATGGATTATTGGTTTACACAGAAATATAAAAAATACCCCCCCCCCCCAAACTTGAGTCCCCCCTCCAAACTTGAATTTTCCCCCAAAATGTGACTTCCCCCACCCAACATTTTGTGTACACAACAAAAACAACAAAACTTGATTTAAACTTCCCCCCAACGTTGTAAGGACACAACAAAAAAACAGTAGTTAGTTTTTTTGTTTAAACTGCATATTAATTTTATGAACAAACATCATGGAACACCCTCATATCCAGTAAATTTCTACCAAAGTAACAAAGAAATGATTAAGATTTCAATTTAAAGCATATAAAGTAACCTGATGAGCCCAAGCAGCCTCAACTAAATGTGTGGCATACTCTTCAAGCATCTCATATAATAGTAGAAGACCTTCCATCTTTATTGACTACTCAAATGACCATCTTCCAGATGGCATCCTAGTCCAACACCCATGGATTTGGCTTCCTTCTCTGCCAACTTATCTCTCTTTGTGATATTAGTATGTGATTGGGTCCCATTACATGAATTAGCATGCTTATTATCTGAGGTATATGAAATAAATTTTGAGTCACAGGAAGAGAAACAGCCATTATAGTTATCGTAAGAATAATACTTACTCGATGATACTTTAAGAATATGTAATGCTTGCTTCCTCAAGCATGGATCCTTATCAACCTGCGGATAAATACATGTGGAAAGCAGTAGTAAAAGCATTCAAATTGAATGCCTCGATGTATAAAAAACAGAAGGAAAAAAAAGAAATGCCAGGCCAAAAGGTATACCAATCCCCTTCGTATCTCTACCCAAAATTCTTTTAGCTCTTAAGTCAAATTCTTTATGAATGTCACCTCTTGGTAAATTTTTATTTGGATCCATGCTGTAGAATGAGGAGAAATACAAAGAGATCATGTTGTATGCATCTAGCCTCTCTACGGTGTCCATGAGAAAACAGAGACATGTAAAGTTTCCATACTTTCTTTGCAAAATATGACCTGTAGTATCATGCCAAATACTAAAGGTAAACATAATATTATATCTAATCATGATGCATATTTGTTAGGGAAGAATATGACCTGCAAGTATTGTTTCCATCCAAATTGTTTTCATCAAACCTGGTTCACAATAAAAATTTGATATCCCAATTCGCATATGATGAAAACAAAATCGCCAAATTGGGAACCATTTTTCTGCAAAATGATAATAAGAAAAAATGAAGTAATTCCATGTCAAGAGTAGTTCTTGAAAAATAAAATCTAATAAGAAATAGATGTATCTTCACTATACACTACAATTAGAAGAGAGAAATTGTGCTTTCTTAAAAGATATATCTCAGAAATTGTTCCTTCTTAAGAGATATATCTCAGAAAAACAGTGTGATTTTCAAATCATGAAAAGTTAATCAAACAGCCAAAAAAATAAGAATAAAAAGAAATAGATAAGATAAATCATGATATCTAAAAATCATATAAATGTAATTTGATAACTTCAACGCCAATTCAAGCTTATCATCAAAAATAACTCTAGCAACCACGATCAAAGATAATTATACTAAATGACTAATCATAATCTTGAGTCATTTATTTGGAATAAGTTAATACCACATACAATTAAAATCACCCCCAAATCGGATCAAATTAAAAAATTCAAGGTACAAAACAAAATTCAAAAATCTAAATAAATAGAAGAGTGAGTGAAAAGGAGGATTTCAACCTCAACCACGATCAAAGAAAATCATCCATATTATCAATAGACGTGGTTCCTCCTTGCTAGAACCAACCAGCAAGACCCTTAACATAACTAACAGGTCCCAAAAGTGGGGAGTGTTCTTTATAACTAACATAACTAACAGGTCCCAACCAGCAAGACCCTTTATAATGATCTATATGGCATTTTGCCTACAGTATCGCAATTAACTATTAGTACAACCAAATGATCATAAAAATCAAGAAACAAAAATGAAAATCTTAACCAAACAGAGACCGCCCAAAATTTTCCAAATTTAGTATCAATACCTTCATTCGATGTCACGGATCCAGAAACACTCCTAGGCCAAGACGAATCTATATCCCTAATAAACTTCTCATGCTCCCGATCCTCATCCTCCCCATCATCCTCACGAATCATCGCTACCAAAATGGTCGGCATGAAACCCTAGCTTCGATCCTTCTCCGGCGGGCTTCGAATCAGGGGGAGTCTCGAAGTCCTTGACAGATTCAGATTTCATACCCATCAACGCCTAAATCAAAGCCAAAATTTAATTTTTTTCCCTTCAAAAAATCCCTTAATTTAAACAAAATACCAAAGCAGCCTGAACCTTAGCAAAACCCTCGACGGTCCCCGTTTGCGTGCCGAAGAAGATGGTGACCTTCATCTTTCCATCGTCGAACTTCGGCTCCGGCTATTCCCGCCTCAGTCCCTGTCTTGCGAGCTTTTTTGGGGGTAGGGAGGCAGAGAAGGGGGGAGAGAGAGAGGGAGAGAGAGGGAGACAGAGAGATATTTGGGGAGGCCCGATGTGTTTGGGGCGGACCGAGGAGATATTTCCCCCCTTTGTTGTAAAAAACAAATTTCAAATTTTGAGTTTTTAAAATCTAATTTCAATTTTCAAACCATCCAAGTTTCCCTCCCAAAACTTATCCAATATCTCTTATCCAATATCTCTTATCTTATCCAATTTCTCTTAACAACATCCCTCATATATATCCCTCATATATATACACCCAATTTATCATATCTTATACAAAAACTCTTTATCCAATTTCTCTTAACAACATCCCTCATATATATCCCTCATATTACACCCAATTTCTCATCTCTTATACAAAAACTCTTATCCAATAACCCATGATAACATCCCTGTTTTATAATATAGATATCTCTTATCCAATTTCTCTTTTCCAATATCTCTTATCCAATTTCTCTTGATAACATCCCTCTTTTATAATATAGATATCTCTTATCCAATTTCTCTTTTCCAATATCTCTTATCCAATTTCTCTTGATAACATCCCTCTTTTATAATATAGATATATATATATATATATATATATATATATATATATATATATATATATATATATATATATATATATATATATATATAGGAAAATTTTCAAATGAGAACATTTCGCACCGTGCGAAAATGTTTTTATCTTTTTTTTGAAATTTTTTTTTTCAAAAATTCTTTTTTCCACCCTCATTATATGTTGTTATACCCCCCTCAAAAAATAATGGTTGAGAAATAATGTCATTTGGCCTTCGATCAAGCCATTTCATCAAATTCGCACGTTTTGAGACCGTTAAATTTGTAACGGGTGGATGGGTGCTCTAATGCCCAACGGGTTCACCCATTATTTTCCCTGGGGTATATAATTGTATGGATTAAACATCAAAAAAAAAATTTTGAAAAAAAAAATTTCAAAAATAAAAATAAAAATCTTTTCGCACGGTGCGAAAAGCCTCTTTTTCGCATTTGAAGATCACTATATATATATATATATATATATATATATATATATATATATATATATATATATATATATATATATATATATATATTAAAGTTCTCTTTAGTTTAGAAAATATTCTAAAAGTAGGTATGGTAAGGAGTTAAAAATAAATTTCGTAGTTTTAGAAAAAAAATGATATATTGAATTTCCAAAATGGTAACAAAGTTCTAAAACTAAAATACGATGGATACCGATTCGGAAATAAGTACGAGACCGTAACTTAAAATTTTACGACCAAGAAGGTTTCAAAATTTGCGAAAGAATTTTAACTCAACCGAAAGTAAGAAATTTTAAATATTTAATAAGAGTTTTCAAAGAAGTTAAACTGAGCGAAGAATTTAATAATGAATTTCGAAAATATTTTTAAAGGAAGCAGGATTTGCAATGGGAAAGATTCGAAGGATCAACGATAATTGTCAGGAAGCGATCACGTGAATCGGGGGAAAGGAAAATGATCACATGATAACTACGCCTAGGAGATGGTTCATGAAAGCTACGATGGAACTCTACGGCCAATAACACAAAAGTGTAATGATCAGGAAGATGCTAGAAATCCGAGATTCCTAATTATCGGCCCGAAAGATCAGGGGAAACTCAACACTAAGACTTCTAAATGAACTAGACTGTAATAGAGAGATATCAGGGAAGGGCCCTAAGAGAATGAAGATTACGTTCTGCTGGGCCCGAAGTCGATGGAACCGAGCGAACGACTAAAAGAAAGGGTCTAGAAATCTAACACAGTCAGAGACAAGTGAGGGCTACCAAGGTATCCTAAGACGGGTATAACTAAATCCTAACCAAGACGTCTAACTATCAAACATGGACGTCTACCTAAGTCTTCCTACCATCTAAGACAAGGAAACCTAACTTAGACTTGTACATGGATATTAAATGAATGCGGTACTCTTATTATTTCGAACTTTTGCAAGACCTGCATGTGCCACCACTAAAACCTATCACGCCCCGCTTCCAAAAACGACAGAAGCGAAACGTGACAAGGCCCGCTTAGGCCGGAGCTGTGAAGCTCGGACCCAATAAGCGTCTATAGGCGTACCATTTTAAAAAATTTCAGGTTCTTGCATTTATAAAGTTCGAAACAACAGAAAGTACAGAAAGGAAGTTGCATTCATTAATATATAGAGTTAATATCCAGTGAGCACAAAAATCTAAAGAGAGGGAAGCCTAAGCATGGCAACAAACTATCGAAAGAGCAAACTAAAAGTAGTAACCTCTGAAAGGAGGCGACTGAAAAGTCCTCAAGGTCTGGTACTTGTCAGGTACGTACTCTAGGTCGACGTCCTCTGGCTCCACGTACTCCGGTAAGTCTGACTCTTCCACGAACTCTGACTCGACACCTGACGTACAACACCCAAAAGAAAAGAACTGTACGTCAGGTAAAGTCTACAAAAAGGGTTAGACTCTACTGCAAGTGTACCGAACTATTAAACAACAGTTTACTGGTTGATTAGCATGCTGGGGTTATAACAGAGTAACAAAAAGGAAGTAACGCAGCAGGAAAGTAAAGCGCAACAAGTAGTAGTCGTAGCATGTGCTACGGACTACGGGACTAACCTAACAGGTGTCAAGACAAGTCGTAACATGGCGGGACAAGACAAGACAAGTGTGAAACGAAAGGGTTCACGCCTTACGGTTCGAGGGGGATCAGACCCTCTTACCGTGCACACGCTCAACCCTACCCTAAACCCAAGTATTCAAGACATGACAAGACAAGACAAGGGATCACTCGCTCTAGCTTGGCGATTACCCTATTGCCCTCTGGGCTGTGTATCACGACAAGGGATCACTCAGAGAGTGCCCTATTGCCCTTTAGGCTGTGTATCAAGACAAGGGATCACTCGGAGAGTGCCTTATTGCCCTCTGGGCTGTGTATCAAGACAAGGGATCACTCGGAGAGTGCCCTATTGCCCTCTGGGCTGTGTATCAAGACAAGGGATCACTCGGAGAGTGCCATATTGCCCTCTGGGTTGTGCAAGATGGGACGGAACGTGACAAGACATGAAAGGTTATTCTAGGGTTTCCATACGCACGCACACACAAGATAGTCCTACGATGTCAAAAGTTGTTGTTAGGCTCTGACTTCGTCGTCAAGTCTGAGCCGTCAAGGGACGTCCCGGACGCTATCATTTCACGTCCGGTTCTCTTTGTTCACAGTTAATAGTTCTAACAAACTAAGACCTAAGCACGGTCAAAAGTGCAAGTGGATACACTTGCCTGCGGTGGCGAGTGTGTCGTCCATCCGGGGCGTCTCATCCAGGCGTCGCGTCCGCGGTAGTTCGTCTGAAACAGTGTCACGGTGACGGTGTCATGTCGCGATTTCCATCAAATCCTATTAAGGTTTGTTTCTAGGTTATCGGGGCTATCCTATTCGTCAACGTCACATTTTTGGTGTTTCGTTCAGCCTAAATCGACCACTACCCTATATGCACAGAAAAAGTTGTCCGACGGTCGATTTCTACAGTGACATCATTTTACTGGTGCGGAAAAGTAAATTTAGTTATAGTTGTCCGACTTTTAATTTAGGTTTTGATTAGCTATGGTGTGGGTTTTACTACTCGTTAGGGAAACCAACCTCGTGACGTCGTCCAACAAGCGGAAGCCAGGTTTAAACGGCGAAGCGTCGGCGTCGTCTGAAACTCCTCGGCCGTGGGTAGCACAACGAGGTACCTCTGGACAGTGGGGCGGTGGCACGAAATCAGCAAGCTAACATCGATTCTCCCCCCGTTGCGAGTAGCGCAACGGATCTTCACGATAACGACAACGTCGGCTAAAAGTACGTGCGCACGGCGAGATACGTGTATTCCGAGGGTCCAAGGGGCTGTTGGTAGATGAGGTAGGACCAGAGGAAGATGCTCTGCCCGGTGGATGGCCAGCGGCGTGAGCGTACGGTGGTGGGTGGCCGTGAGAAGCCGGAGAGGAAGATTCACGCAACGTTCGTTGTCGCGCGTCCCAGAGGAATTCCAGCAACGAACAGAGAAAACGGGAAGTTACAGAAGGTTAAGGATTTCAAGACGAATCAACGGCAGTGGAGTTGTCACCAGGGGTGATCAGAGATGATCGTGCGTGGGCGTCGAAGTTCAGCTTCCAGATCTGTGAAAAACAGCCGATACGGCATGTTCCGACGAGGATTCCGGGAGCTACAGTTGGGCTATGAGTGTGAGGGAATTTGCAGTTGGTAGAGGACTTCGATAGGAATCCAAATGCAGTATGGTGGTCGTTGTAGGTGGCCGGATGGCTGGTGGGCGTGAGTTTCTTCGGAGGTGGCCTAGATCTGTAAAACTGCGGCTAGATCTGAGTTCCACGGGGTTTTCGAGGAGATCGAGACGTGGAAAAAGGCTAAGGGGAGTTGGATATGCTCAGGGGATCAGAGAGGAGTTGATCGGGGGTGTTGCTCATCGGAGGGGGTGGCCGGAGCGGCGGTGGCGGCCGTTTTCCGGCGATGGGTTCTGTGCACAGTTTTTTTGGCCAAAAACTTGGGTTTAATGGGGTTTTTGAGAGCTTTTGGGAGGTGGAGATGGAGGAGAAGGATGAGGAGAAGGTGGTGGCCGGTGGTGGGGGCTTGGGGGCTGCCGTGGCGGCTGGAGGTGAAGAGAAATCCGGCCTTGGATGGGTTCATGCGTGAGTTTCCAATATGGTTATTTGGTTGCATGATTTAAGGAGATATTATGCTATTCAACTCATGAAGGGGTGTGTAAGTGGGGTGGTGACTAGGAGAGAGAGTGAGTGAGGGGTGTACAAAGTGGAGAAAGGTTGGGTGAGGGTAGTGGCAGAAATATTTCCCATAATACGTTTGAGATTTGATTAGGATTTGATTAGATTTGGATTTCAAATTGATTAGAGGCTAATCAACGGTTGCAAATTGATTAGGGGATATCTTCCACTACGGGCATCGGAAAAATAATCCGAAAATACCGGGACGATCGTGGAGACGAGAAGTACGGGGATACGGTGTCTGATCGCGTGCTACACCTATCATAAATTATCGTAAAATCGGGAACCGCGTATTGGTGCCAAAAGACCAAAACGCCCTTCCATTCAAAGCTGTTTTGTGAGAAAACGAGCCGTGAAATGACATTCCCAAAAATTACTATAAAATTCTACACTTCCATACAGTCACAACGGTATATAACATCGTGTATACCAAAACCAAGAAAGAGTCAAATAAAATACGTGCATGAAAGGTACGTGCACGTAGAAAATACGAACGGTCGGAAAGCAGCCGTTACAGATCGGGTGGGCCTGTTTTGACAGTTTTATTGGGTTTTCTGGACCCGAACCGGTGGGCTTTGAGGGGGCTTATAAAGAGACGTTGGGGCACGGCTTATAGATCATTCTTACCCATTTTTCAGAAGTTTTTCCTCCCCTTTCTTGGGAGTTTTAGGTTAGGTTAGATTAGGTTTTCTATTGCAATAAATCTTGTAAAGGATTGAAGATTCAAACGCGAGATAAGTATTTCTTTCTCTTGTTTTCCATTGTTTTGTATTGTGTTTATTTTGCTTGATGGTGAACGTTTGTGTGTCTTTTATGTTGCTTGTTTTTATGTTCTTCACCATTGAGTAGTATTGATGAACCCTAATACGGGTTAGGGTAGGATTGATGCTTGGGTTGTCTCATTTGGCTTGGTTGCATGGCATGTGTTCGATGAAATGTGTCAATGGAGATTTCTAGCAATCTGAGTCCAATTCGTATGGCAACACACTAGTTGTGTTGGGGATTGGGGTCCGGTGTCTTGTCCAGTCAAGATCCGCTTCGATGTATTGCTAGAAATCACATTCGACCTATTTGGCCATTAGGGTTACGCGGGGGTGTTTCATTATCATTGGCGGGAGAAAGACCGCCTCTGACCGTCGGGCCAAGGGGGAATAAACTTGGCGGTTGACTCCCTAGCCATAGCTCACACCCCTAGCATAGACATCGAGTCCTCACGCGTGGGAACGGATTGGACGAAATGTTGGGAGTTATCATTGTGGCCTTAATGCTCCTGGTTGCGGAAGGTGTTAATGGACATGGGAATGCCCACCGTCCGAAACCAGGTAGACCTAGCGTACTAGGCACCGACCGGAATATCGGGCCATGGACGCTAGGTACCACCTTTTGGGGCAATGTCTCACCCAGGGTTAAGTCAAATGCCAAGTGTCATGAATGCTCTAGCCCGTGTTAGCGAGGATTCATTTCGTGTCTTTTTATTTCTTTTTTTTATTTCTACACTTCCACCCACATTGTCCGCGTAGCTAGCACATAACCTAGGCGAGGCTAGTAGCCATTCAAGCCATCCACCTCCCTGAGTTCTATAAACACACACACTACACTAACTGTGCACTTGCGGTAAAACGACACTGCGCCCAAACCGTAAACGGGGCACCGGTCACACAACGGTCATGGCATCTGAAGTTTGGTTCGATGAATTATTGTCGTTTTAATTGCATACTAGCCATAATCCGTGCCCGCGGGAACGGTGCATTTAAGATTTTTTTCAAGCAAAATCTTTGTCCCAAAAAAATATTTCTACAGCCAAAATGTAAATGAACAACAAATTAGCGTAAAATAATTTAGAGGCACGGCCGTCTTCGGCGAGGAACAATAAATTAGGTGCGGGCGCCTTCGATGCAGAACAACAAATTAGCGTTTAAAAATATAGCGGGCGCCTTCGACGAGGGCGCCTTCTGCGCGAATGGGTTGGTCAGACAGCTTGACGACCAAAAAGCTCAGCCTGCCTCTTTGAATGCACATTCCCTGTGTTTTTTGGGTTTCAATTTTTTTGAGTCGGCCTAAATAAGCTCAGCTGAAATAAAGTTATCTTTCGCATACTTGTAATTTAAGTTGCATATTTTTTGAGTTTAATTTTGTGTGTGTGTTTTTTTTTTGGTTTCATTTTTTTGGGTCTCGTTTTTTTGGTCATTTTTGAATGAAGGGTATTAAGACTTAAGTGCTAATACTACCAATTTCAAAAAAGAAAAGCTTTTGTATTCTCCCAACTAATTTCTCTTCTATGCTTTTGTGTATTCCCAACATATTTTCTCAATCCAATAAATTTCCCCCCAAAACTTGACATGACACTGCCACATAGGACAAATTCAAAATCTTCCCTCAATTGTAATATAGAATAGTTTAGCTCCGCGCGCAAAAAGGACACAATTACGTGCAGTTGTGTGATCTGAGTAATTGTGGATAGCCAGATACGGGTATGCTCACAGCCCGCATATCGGTCAAACACATTATGTGACCGTTGTGCGCGCTGAGTAATTGTGTGCAAATGTAAATGTTTTATCACAACGTATATCATGACGGTCACAATTTATGCCTGTTGTGCGCGCTGGGTAATTCATATATCGGTAAAAAGTTTTTAACTAGGTAATTTCAATTTTGGACATTGATTCAAGTAAGTATCAATGTATATATCACATATATCAATTTCGTAATGTCATGCAATTGTATCAAATTAAATGACATTGTATTAAGGTCTGAATTCTATCATACTACAACATTTAAACGTTATAATGTACATACCACAACAAATTTGAACTACATTTCGTACATTATGACATAAAACACCAAAGAATATCTACTCACAATCACTCTTCTCCGTCAATGATCAAAAATACATTATAAGACAAGAGAAAGGCTTGTGCGCCAAAGGCACGTCCACCTTAAAACCCTGGAGGAGGAGGTGGTGGTGGTGGTGATGGTGGGGCAACAATACAGATGTCTCTAGGAGAGGGCACCAGAGTCTCCATCTTCTCTTGTATGTTCGACATTATGAGCATCATAGTGTCGAAGTCGCTACGAAGAAGTGAGATCGCTAGGTTGGTGTTGGAGAGATTTGTTTCAATTTATCCTAATCTACAAGTAAAGTTCACCGGCTGATGGGAGGAGGATGAAGGAGCAGATGCGGGGCTTACATTGCCTATGAGTATATCCTTAAGTTGACGTTGTTCATCTGTAAGTACAGAGACAGACGTAGTAAGTGCCGCGAGTTTTCTACGGAGGTTGTGCAGAATAGAGTCCTGACGGCGAGACATCCCAACCATAGAGCAGAGGCTGTTACTGATGTCCTCGAGTGGGGCGTTTTCAGCCGGATATCGAACTGATGAACCTGCATGTAAAGGAGGAAACCTAGGAGAAGGCAACAGTACATTGTGTTCACCTTGCGTTGGACCAAGCGAAAGAGCATCACGCAGAATGGGTCTATTGGCCAGGAACGATAAGGGAAGGGGATCTTCGTGTTCAGGTGACGTTGAATCATCATCACTTAATCTCCAAGAGTCAAAAGAACGCGACTCACGAGATCGTTTTGGCGGCATGAAGAAACCCTAGTACGAAATTCGAGAGTGTTGAGATGAAGAAGAAAATGGAACGGCAATCCAAAGGGAAGAGGAATGAAATTTTCCGCAAAACCCCTGGTATACTGATTCCACATATATATAACGATGGGTTATTTTAATCTCAGCCGCTGGATTACATAGGGAAGTGGAACTGACTAAAACGATCTCGTCAGACGGCTGGGGTAAAGCATCCGTTCGGATGGCCAAAAAAATCGTAATGAAGGGCTTACACGGAAACCGAGGTTCTACTTGACTCATTATCCAGTCTCCACATGTGAACATTTTTGAGAAGAAAGCAGAAATCATTTAAAATGTCATATATTTCGTACCTCCCAAATGAGATTGTACGAGGTGGCGGTTGTACTTTCATCATTACATGACATACCGATTGCGTCTCGCAACCGATATATAAATATCTATTGTTTAGTGGCCACTGCACGTTCTGTCCAACCTTACGTGGCTTGGCACCCGATCTATTACAACGGGCTCCACCTTTACGGCAGTAGTCCACTCTTTTGACAGGGATTCATGATTATCAGGCGGGAACTGATATAATGGAGCCGGTGCAAGGCACAAGCGATGTGTATTCAAATGGAAAGTAAATGCCCATGAGGTGCCCTTTCTTTCCAGCCTTAGGTGGCTTGGCACCCGATCTATTACATCGGGCTCCACCCTTACGGTAGTAATCCTCTCTATTGACAAGGATTCATGTTTATCAGACGGGAACTGATATAATGGAGCCAGTGCAAGGCACAAGCGGTGTGTAAACCACATGAAAAGTAAATGCCCATGAGGTGCCCATTCTTTCCAGCCTTACGAGGCTTGGCACCCGATCTATTGCCTCGGGCTCCACCTTTACGTCAGTAGTCCTCTCTATTGATAGGGATTCATGATTATCAGACGGGAACTGATATAATGGAGCCGGTGCAAGGCACAAGAGATGTGTATTCAAACGGAAATTAAATGCCCATGAGGTGCCCTTTCTTTCCATTCTTACGTGGCTTGGCACCCGATCTATTACATCGGGCTCCACCTTTACGGCTGTAATCCTCTCTATTGACAGGGATTCCTGTTTATCAGGCTGGAGCTGATATAATGGAGCCGGTGCAAGGCACAAGCGGTGTGTAAACCACATGGAAAGTAAATGCCCATGAGGTGCCCGTTCTTTCCAGCCTTACGTGGCTTGGCACCAGATCTATTACATCGCGCTCCACCTTTACGGCAGTAGTCCTCTCTATTGACAGAGATTCATGATTATCAGGCGGGAACTGATATAATGGAGCCGGTGCAGGGCACAAGCGATGTGTATTCAAACGGAAAGTAAATTCCCATGAGGTGCCCTTTCTTTCCATTCTTAAGTGGCTTGGCACCCGATCTATTACATCGGGCTCCACCTTTACGGCAGTAATCCTCTCTATTGACAGGGATTCCTGTTTATCAGGCGGGAACTGATATAATGGAGCCGGTGCAAGGCACAAGCAGTGTGTAAACCACATGGAAAGTAAATACCCATGAGGTGCACGTTCTTTCCAGCCTTACGTGGCTTGGCACCTGATCTATTACCTTGGACTCCACCTTTACGGCAGTAGTACTCTCTATTGACATGGATTCATGATTATCAGGCGGGAACTGATATAATGGAGCCGGTGCAAGGCACAAGGGATGTGTATTCAAACGGAAAGTAAATGCCCATGAGGTGCCCTTTCTTTCAATCCTTACGTGGCTTGGCACCCGATCTATTACATCGGGCTCCACCTTTACGGCAGTAATCCTCTCTATTGACAGGGATTCATGTTTATCAGGCGGGAACAGATATAATGGAGTCGGTGCAAGGCATAAGCGGTGTGTAAACCACATGGAAAATAAATGCACATGAGGTGCCCGTTCTTTCCAGCCTTACGTGGCTTGGCACCCGATCTATTACCTCGGGCTCCACCTTTACGGCAGTAGTCCTCTCTATTGACAGGGATCCATGAATATCAGGCGGGAACTGATATAATGGAGCCGGTGCAAGGCACAAGAGATGTGTATTCAAACGGAAATTAAATGCCCATGAGGTGCCCTTTCTTTCCATTCTAACGTGGCTTGGCACCCGATCTATTACATCGGGCTCCACCTTTACGGCTGTAATCCTCTCTATTGACAGGGATTCCTGTTTATCAGGCTGGTACAGATATAATGGAGCCGGTGCAAGGCACAAGCGGTGTGTAAACCACATGGAAAGTAAATGCCCATGAGGTGCCCGTCCTTTCCAGCCTTACATGGCTTGGCACCTGATCTATTACATCGAGTTCCACCTTTACGGAAGTAGTCCTCTCTATTAACAGAGATTCATGATTATCAGGCTGGAACTGATATAATGAAGCCGGTGCAAGGCACAAGCGATGTGTATTCAAACAGAAAGTAAATTCCTATGAGGTGCCCTTTCTTTCCATCCTTACGTGGCTTGGCACCCGATCTATTACATCGATCTCCGCCTTTACGGCAGTAGTCCTCTCTATTGACAGAGATTCATGATTATCAGGCGGGAACTGATATAATGGAGCCAGTGCAAGGCACAAGCGATGTGTATTCAATCGGAAAGTAAATTCCCATGCGGTGTCCTTTCTTTCCATCCTTAAGTGGCTTGGCACCCGATCTATTAAATCTTGCTCCACCTTTACGGCAGTAATCCTCTCTATTGACAGGGATTCCTGTTTATCAGGCAGGAACTGATATAATGGAGCTGGTGCAAGGCACAAGCAGTGTGTAAACCACATGGAAAGTAAATGACCATGAGGTGCCCGTTCTTTCCAGTCTTACGTGGCTTGGCACCCGATCTATTACCTCGGGCTCCACCTTTACGCCAGTAGTACTCTCTATTGACATGGATTCATGAATATCAGGCGGGAACTGATATAATGGAGCCAGTGCAAGGCACAAGAGATGTGTATTCAAACGGAAATTAAATGCCCATGAGGTGCCCTTTCTTTCAATTCTTACGTGGCTTGGCACCCGATCTATTACATCGGGCTCCACCTTTACGGATGTAATCCTTTATATTGACAGGGATTCCGTTTATCAGGCTGGAACTGATATAATGGAGCCGGTGCAGGCACAAGCGATGTGTAAACCACATGGAAAGTAAATGCTCATGCGGTGCCCGTTCTTTCCATCCTTACATGGCTTGGCACCCGATATATTACATCGAGCTCCAACTTTACTGCAGTAGTCCTCTCTATTGACAGAGATTCATGATTATCAGGCAGGAACTGATATAATGGAGCCGATGCAAGGCACAAGCGATGTGTATTCAAACGGAAAGTAAATTCCCATGAGGTGCCCTTTCTTTCCATCCTTACGTGGCTTGGCACCCAATCTTTACATCGGGCTCCACCTTTTCGGCAGTAATCCTCTCTATTGACAGAGATTCTTTTTTATCAGGCGGGCATTGATGTAATGGAGCCGGTGCAAGGCACAAGCGGTGTGTAAACCACATGGAAAGTAAATGTCTATGAGGTGCCCGTTCTTTCCAGCCTTACGTGGCTTGGCACAAGATCTATTACCTCGGGTTTCACTTTTACGGCAGTAGTCCTCTCTATTGACAGGGATTCATGATTATCAGGCAGGAACTGATATAATTGAGCCGATGCAAGGCATAAGAGATGTGTATTCAAACGAAAAGTAACTGCACATGAGGTGACCTTTCTTTCCATCCTTACGTGGCTTGGCACCTAATCTATTACATCGGGCTCTACATTTACGGCATTAATCCTTTCTATTGACAATGATTCCTGTTTATCAGGCAGGAACTGATATAATGGAGCCGGTGCAAGGCACAAGCGGTGTGAAAACCACATGGAAAATAAATATCCATGAGGTGCCCATTCTTTCCAGCCTTACGTGGCTTGGCTCCTGATCTATTACCTCGGGCTCTACCTTTAAAGCAGTAGTCCTCTCTATTGACAGGGATTCATGAATATCAGGTGGGAACTGATATAATGGAGCCGGTGCAAGGCACAAGCGATTGGTATTCAAACGGAAATTAAATACTCATGAGGTGTCATTTCTTTACAATCTTACGTGGCTTGAAACCCGATCTATTACATCGGGCTCCACCTTTACGGCTATAATCCTCTCTATTGACAGGGATTCCTGTTTATCAGGCAGGAACTGATGTAATGGAGCCGGTGCAAGGCACAAGCGGTGTGTAAACCACATGGAAATTAAATGCCCATGAGGTGCCCGTTCTTTCTAGCCTTACATGGCCTGGCACCCGATCTATTACATCGAGCTCCACCTTTACGGTAGTAGTCCTCTCTATTGACAGAGACTCATGATTATCTGGCGGGAACTGATATAATGGAGCTGTTGCAAGGCACAAGAGATATGTATTCAAACGGAAAGTAAATTCTCATGAGATGCCCTTTATTTCCATCCTTACGTGGCTTGGCACCCGATCTTTACATCGGGCTCCACCTTTACGGCAGTAATACTCTCTATTGACAGGGATTCCTGTTTATCAGGCGGGAACTGATGTAATGGAGCCGGTGCAAGGCACAAGCGGTGTGTAAACCACATGGACAGTAAATGCCTATGAGGTGCCCGTTCTTTCCATCCTTACGTGGCTTGGCACAAGATCTATTACATCGACCTCCACCTTTACGGCAGTAGTCCTCTCTATTGACAAAGACTCATGATTATCAGGCGAGAACTAATATAATGGAGCCGGTGCAAGGCACAAGCGATGTGTATTCAAACGTTAAAGTAAATTCCCATGAGGTGACCTTTCTTTCCATCCTTACGTGGCTTGGCACCTGATCTTTACATCGGGCTCCACCTTTACGGCAGTAATACTCTCTATTGACAAGGATTCCTGTTTATCAGGCGGGAACTGATGTAATGGAACCGGTGCAAGGCACAAGCGGTGTGTAAACCACATGGAAAGTAAATGCCTATGAGGTGCCCGTTCGTTCCAGCCTTACGTGGCTTGGCACCCGATCTATTACATCGAGTTCCACCTTTACGGCAGTTGTCCTCTCTATTGACAGAGACTCATGATTATCAGGCGGGAACTGATATAATGGAGCCGGTGCAAGGAACAAACGATGTGTATTCAAACGGAAAGTAAATGCCCGTGAGGTGCCATTTCTTTCCATCCTTACGTGGCTTGGCACCCGATCTTTACATCGGGCTTCACCTTTAAGGCAGTAATCCTCTCTATTGACAGGGATTCCTGTTTATCAGGCGGGAACTGATGTAATGGAGCCGGTGCAAGGCACAAGCGGTGTGTAAACCACATGGAAAGTAAATGCCTATGAGGTGCCCGCTCTTTCCAGTCTTACGTGGATTGGCACCCGATCTATTCCTCGGGCTCCACCTTTACGGCAGTAGTGCTCTTTATTGACATGGATTCATGATTATCAGGCAGGAACTGATATAATGGAGCCGGTGCAAGGCACAAGCGATGTTTATTCAAACGGAAAGTAAATGCACATGAGGTGCCCTTTCTTTCCATCCTTACGTGTCTTGGCACCCGATCTATTACATCGCGCTCCACCATTACGGCATTAATCCTCTCTATTGACAGGGATTGCTGTTTATCAGGCGGGAACTGATATAATATAGCTGGTGCAAGGCATAAGCGGTGTGTAAACTACATGGAAAGTAAATGCCCATGAGGTGCCTGTTCTTTCCAGCCTTATGTGGCTTGGCACCCGATCTATTACCTCGGGCTCCCTCCACCTTTACGGCAGTAGTCCTCCCTATTGACAGGGATTCATGAATATCAGGCGGGAACTGATATAATAGAGCCGGTGCAAGGCACAAGCGATGTGTATTCAAACGGAAATTAAATGCCCATGAGGTCCCCTTTCTTTTCATCCTAAAGTGGCTTGGCACCCGATCTATTACATCGGGCTCCACCTTTACGACAGTAATCCTCTCTATTGACAGGGATTCCTGTTTCTCAGGCGGGAACTAATATAATGGAGCCGGTGCAAGGCATAAGCGGTGTGTAAACCACATGGAAAGTAAATGCACATGAGGTGCCCGTTCTTTCTAGCCTTACGTGGCTTGGCACCCGATTTATTACATCGAGAGTCACCTTTACGTCAGTAGTTCTCTCTGTTGACAGAGACTCATGATTATCAGGCGGGAACTGATATAATGGAGCCGGTACAAGGCACAAGCGATGTGTATTCAAACGGAAAGTAAATTCCCATGAGTTACCCTTTCTTTCCATCCTTACGTGGATTGGCACCCGATCTATTACATCGAGCTCCACCTTTACGTCAGTAGTTCTCTCTGTTGACAGAGACTCATGATTATCAGGCGGGAACTGATATAATGGAGCCAGTGCAAGGCACAAGCGATGTGTATTCAAACGGAAAGTAAATTCCCATGAGGTGCCCTTTCTTTCCATCCTTACGTGGCTGGGCACCCGATCTATTACATCGAGCTCCACCTTTACGTCAGTAGTTCTGTTTGTTGACAGAGACTCATGATTATCAGGCAGGAACTGATATAATGGAGCCGGTGCAAGGCACAAGCGATGTGCATTCAAACGGAAAGTAAATTCGCATGAGGTGCCCTTTCTTTCCATCCTTACGTGGCTTGGCACCCGATCTTTACATCGGGCTCCACCTTTACGGCAGTAATACTCTCTATTGACAGGGATTCCTGTTTATCAGGCGGGAACTGATGTAATATAGCCGGTGCAAGGCACAAGCGGTGTGTAAACCACATGGAAAGTAAATTCCTATGAGGTGCCTGTTCTTTCCATCCTAACGTGGCTTGGAACAAGATCTATTACATCGAGCTCCACCTTTACGGCAGTAGTCCTCTCTATTGAGAGGGATTCATGATTATCAGATAGGAACTGATATATTGGAGCTGGTGCAAGGCACAAGCGATGTGTATTCAAACGGAAAGTAAATGCACATTAGGTGCCCTTTCTTTCCATCCTTACGTGGCTTGGCACCCTATCTATTACATAGGGTTTCACCTTTACGGTATTAATCCTCTCTATTGACAAGGATTCCTGTTTATCAGGCGGGAACTGATATAATAGAGCCAGTGCAAGGCACAAGCGGTGTATAAACCACATGGAAAGTAAATGCTCATGAGGTACCCGTTCTTTCTAGCCTTACGTGGCTTGGCACCCGATCTATTTCCTCGGGCTCCACCTTTACGGCAGTAGTCCTCTCTATTGACAGGGATTCATGACTATCAGGCGGGAACTGATATAATGGAGCCGGTGCAAGGCAGAAGAGATGTGTATTCAAACGGAAATTAAATGCCCAAGAGGTGCCCTTTCTTTCCATTCTAAAGTGGCTTGGCACCCGATCTATTACATCGGGCCCCACCTTTACGGCTGTAATCCTCTATATTGACAGGGATTCTTGTTTATCAGGCTGGAACTGATATAATGGAGCCGGTGCAAGGCACAAGCGGTGTGTACACCACATGGAAAGTAAATGCCCACGAGGTGCCCGTTCTTTCTAGCCTTACGTGGCTTGGCACCCGATCTATTACATCGAGCTTCACCTTTACGTCAGTAGTTCTCTCTGTTGACAAAGACTCATGATTATCAGGCGGGAACTGATATAATGGAGCCGGTGCAAGACACAAGCGATGTGTATTGAAACGAAAAGTAACTGCACATGAGGTGCCCTTTCTTTACATCCTTACGTGGCTTGGCACCCGATCTATTACATCGGGCTCTACCTTTACGGCATTAATCCTCTCAATTGATAATGATTCCTGTTTATTAGGAGGGAACTGATATAATGGAGCCAGTGCAAGGCACAAGCGGTGTGTAAACCACATTTTAAATAAATGCCCATGAGGTGCATGTTCTTTCCAGCCTTACGTGGCTTGGCACCCGATCTATTACCTTGGGCTCCCTCCACCTTATGGCAGTAGTCCTCCCTATTGGCAATGATTCATGAATATCTGGCGGGAACCGATATAATGGAGCTGGTGCAAGGCACAAGCGATGTGTATTCAAACGGAAATTAAATGCCCAAGAGGTGCCCTTTCTTTCCATTCTAAAGTGGCTTGGCACCTGATCTATTACATCGGGCCCCACCTTTACGGCTGTAATCCTCTATATTGACAGTGATTCTTGTTTATCAGGCTGGAACTGATATAATGGAGCCGGTGCAAGGCACAAGCGGTGTGTACACCACATGGAAAGTAAATGCCCACCTTTACGTCAGTAGTTCTGTCTGTTAACAGAGACTCATGATTATCAGGCAGGAACTGATATAATGGAGCCGGTGCAAGGCACAAGCGATGTGCATTCAAACGGAAAGTAAATTCGCATGAGGTGCCCTTTCTTTCCATCCTTACGTGGCTTGGCACCCGATCTTTACATCGGGCTCCACCTTTACGGCAGTAATACTCTCTATTGACAGGGATTCCTGTTTATCAGGCGGGAACTGATGTAATGGAGCCGGTGCAAGGCACAAGAGGTGTGTAAACCACATGGAAAGTAAATTCCTATGAGGTGCCCGTTCTTTCCATCCTTACGTGGCTTGGCACAAGATCTATTACATCGAGCTCCACCTTTACGGCAGTAGTCCTCTCTATTGACAGGGATTCATGATTATCAGACAGGAACTGATATATTGGAGCTGGTGCAAGGCACAAGCGATGTGTATTCAAACGGAAAGTAAATGCACATGAGGTGCCCTTTCTTTCCATCCTTACGTGGCTTGGCACCCGATCTATTACATAGGGTTTCACCTTTACGGTATTAATCCTCTCTATTGACAAGGATTCCTGTTTATCAGGCGGGAACTGATATAATAGAGCCGGTGCAAGGCACTAGCGGTGTATAAACCAAATGGAAAGTAAATGCTCATGTGGTACCCGTTCTTTCTAGCCTTACGTGGCTTGGCACCCGATCTATTTCCTCGGGCTCCACCTTTACGGCAGTAGTCCTCTCTATTGACAGGGATTCATGACTATCAGGCGGGAACTGATATAATGGAGCCGGTGTAAGGCAGAAGAGATGTGTATTCAAATGGAAATTAAATGCCCAAGAGGTGCCCTTTCTTTACATTCTAAAGTGGCTTGGCACCCGATCTATTACATCGGGCCCCACCTTTACGGCTGTAATCCTCTATATTGACAGGGATTCAAGATTATGAGTCAGGAACTGATATAATGGAGCCCGTGCAAGGCAAAAGCGATGTTTATTCAAACGGAAAATAAATGCACATGAGGTGCACTTTCATTCCATCCTTACGTGGCTTGGCACCCGATCTATTACATCGCGCTCCAACTTTACGGCATTAATCCTCTCTATTGACAGGGATTCCTGTTTATCAGGCGGGAACTGATATAATGGAGCCGGTGCAAGGCACAAGTGGTGTGTAAACCTCATGGAAAGTAAATGCCCATGAGGTGCCCGTTCTTTCCAGCCTTACGTGGCTTGGCACCCGATCTATTACCTCGGCCTCCACCTTTACGGCAGTAGTCCTCTCTTTTACATGGATTCATGACTATCATGTGGGAACTCATATAATGGGGCCGGTGCAAGGCACAATCGATGTGTATTCAAACGGAAAGTAAATGCCCATGAGGTGCCCTTTCTTTCCATCATTACGTGGCTTGGCACCCGATCTATTACATCGGGCTCCACCTTTACGACAGTGATCTTCTCTATTGGCAGGGATTTATGTTTATCAGGCGGGAACTGATATAATGGAGCTGGTGCAAGGCAAAAGCGGTGTGTAAACCACATGGAAAGTAAATGCACATGAGGTGCCCGTTCTTTCCAGCCTTACGTGGCTTGGCACCCTATTTATTACCTCGGGCTCCGCCTTTACGGCAGTAGTGCTCTCTATTGACAGGGATTCATGATTATCAGGCGGGAAATGATATAATGGAGCCGGGGCAAGGCACAAGTGATGTTTATTCAAACGGAACGTAAACACACATGAGGTGCCCTTTCTTTCCATCCTTCCGTGTCTTGGCACCCGATCTATTACCTCGCGCTCCACCATTACGGCATTAATCCTCTCTATTGACAGTGATTGCTGTTTATCAGGCGGGAACTGATATAATGGAGCCGGTTCAAGGCACAAGCCGTGTGTAAACCACATGGAAAGTAAATGCCCATGAGGTGCCCGTTCTTTTCGGCCTTATGTGGCTTGGCACCCGATCTATTACCTCGGGCTCCATCTTTACGGCACTAGTTCTCCCTATTGACAGGGATTCATGAATATCAGGCGGGAACCGATATAATGGAGCCGGTGCAAGACACAAGCGATGTGTATTCAAACGGAAATTAAATGCCCATGAGTTACCCTTTCTTTCCATCCTTACGTGGCTTGGCACCCGATCTATTACATCGAGTTCCACCTTTACGTCAGTAATCCTCTCTATTGACAGGTATTCCTGTTTCTCAGGCGGGAACTGATATAATAGAGCCGGTGCAAGGAAGTGGTGTGTAAACCACATGGAAAGTAAATGCCCATGAGGTGCCCGTTCTTTCAAGTCTTACGTGGCTTGACACCCGATCTTTTACATCGAGCTCCACCTTTACGGCAGTAGTCCTCTCTATTAACAGAGACTCATGATTATCAGGCGGGAACAAATATAATGGAGCAGGTGTAAGGCACAAGTGATGTGTATTCAAACGGAAAGTAAATTCCCATGAGGTGCCCATTCTTTCCATCCTTACATGGCTTGGCACCCGATCTTTACATCGGGCTCCACCTTTACGGTAGTAATACTTTTTATTGACAGGGATTCCTGTTTATCAGGTGGGAACTGATGTAATGGAGCCGGTGCAAGGCACAAGCGGTGTGAAAACCACATGGAAAGTAAATTCATATGAGGTGCCCGTTCTTTCCTTCCTTACGTGGCTTGGCACCAGATATATTAAATCGGGCTTCACCTTTACGGGAGTAGTCCTCTCTATTGACATGTATTCATATTTATCAGGCGGGAACTGATATAATGGAGCCAGTGCAAGGCACAAACGATGTGTATTCAAACGGAAAGTAAATACCCCTGAGGTGCCCTTTCTTTCCATCCTTACGTAGCTTGGCACCCGATCTATTACATCGGGCTCCATCTTTACGGCAGTAATCCTCTCTATTGACAGGGATTCATGTTTATAAGGCGGGAACTGATATAATGGAGTCCGTGCAAGGCACAAGCGGTATGTAAACCACATGGAAAGTAAATGCCCATGAGGTGCCCGTTCTTTCCAGCCTTACGTGGCTTGGCACCTGATCTATTACCTCGGACTCCACCTTTACGACAGTAGTCCACTCTATTGACAGGGATTCATGAATATCAGGCGGGAACTGATATAATGGAGCCGGTGCAAGGCACAAGTGATTTGTATTCTAACGGAAAGTAAATTCCTATGAGGTGCCCTTTCTTTCCATCCTTACATGGCTTGGCACCCGATCTATTACATCGAGCTCCACCTTTACGGCAGTAGTCCTCTCTTTTGACAGAGATTCCTGATTATCATGCGGGAACTGATATAATGGAGCCGGTGCAAGGCACAAGCGATGTGTATTCAAACGGAAAGTAAATTCCTATGAGGTGCCCTTTCTTTCCATCCTTAAGTGGCTTGGCACCCGATCTATTAAATCGGGCTCCACCTTTACGGCAGTAATCCTCTCTATTGTCAGGGATTCCTGTTTATCAGGCGGGAACTGATATAATGGAGCTGGTGCAAGGCACAAGCAGTGTGTAAACCACATGGATAGTAAATGCTCATGAGGTCCCCGTTCTTTCCAGCCTTACGTGGCTTGGCACCTGATCTATCACCTCGGGCTCCACCTTTACGGCAGTAGTCCTATCTATTGAAAAGGATTCAAGATTATCAGACAGGAACTGATATAATGGAGCCTGTGCAAGGCACAAGTGATGTTTATTCAAACGGAAAGTAAATGCACATGAGGTGCCCTTTCATTCCATCCTTACGTGGCTTGGCACCCGATCTATTACATCGCGCTCCAACTTTACGGTATTAATCCTCTCTATTGACAGGGATTCCTGTTTATCAGGCTGGAACTGATATAATGAAGCCGGTGCAAGGCACAAGCGGTGTGTACACCACATGGAAAGTAAATGCCCACGAGGTGCCCGTTCTTTCCAGCCTTATGTGTCTTGGCACCCGATCTATTACATCGAGCTTCACCTTTACAGCAGTAGTCCTCTCTATTGACAGAGATTCATGATTATCAGGCGGGAACTGATATAATGGAGCCGGTGCAAGGCACAAACGATGTATATTCAAACGGAAAGTAAATTCTCATGAGGTGCGCTTTCTTTCCATCCTTACGTGGCTTGACACCCAATCTTTACATCGGGCTCCACCTTTTCGGCAGTAATCCTCTCTATTGACAGGGATTCCTGTTTATCATGCAGGAATTGATGTAATGGAGCCGATGCAAGGCACAAGTGGTGTGTAAACCACATGGAAAGTAAATGCCTATGAGGTGCCCGTTCTTTCCAGCCTTACGTGGCTTGGCATAAGATCTATTACCTCAGGCTTCACCTTTACGGCAGTAGTCCTCTCTATTGACTGGGATTCATAATTATCTGGCAGGAACTGATATAATGGAGCCGGTGCAAGGCACAAGCGATGTGTATTCAAACGAAAAGTAACTGCACATGAGATGTCCTTTCTTTCCATCCTTACGTGGCTTGGCACCCGATCTATTACATCGGGTTCTACCTTTACGACATTAATCCTCTCTATTGACAGGGATTCCTGTTTATCAGGCGGGAACTGATGTAATGGAGCCGGTGCAAGGCACAAGCGGTGTGTAAACCACATGGAAAGTAAATGCCTATGAGGTGCCCGTTCTTTCCATCCTTACGTGGCTTGGCACAAGATATATTACATCGAGCTCCACCTTTACGGCAGTAGTCCTCTCTATTGACAGGGATTCATGAATATCAGGTGGGAACTGATATAATGGAGGATGTGCAAGGCACAAGCGATGTGTATTCAAACAGAAATTAAATGCCCATGAGGTGCCATTTCTGTCCATTCTTACGTTGCTTGGCACCCAATCTATTACATCGGGCTCCACCTTTACGGCTGTAATCCTCTCTATTGATAGGGATTCCTGTTTATCATGCGGGAACTGATATAATGGAGCCGGTGCTAGGCACAAGCGGTGTGTAAACCACATTGAAAGTAAATGCCCATGAGGTGCCCGTTCTTTCCAGCCTTACGTGGCTTGGCACCCGATCTATTACATCGAGCTCAACCTTTACGTCAGTAGTCCTTTCTATTGACATAGACTCATTATTATCAGGCGGGAACTGATATAATGGAGTCGGTGCAAGGCACAAGCGATGTGTATTCAAACATTAAATTATATTCCCATGAGGTGCCCTTTCTTTCCATCCTTACGTGGTTTGGCACCCGATCTTTACATCGGACTCCACCTTTACGGCAGTAATACTATCTATTGTCAGGGAATTTTGTTTATCAGGCGGGAACTGATGTGATGGAGCCGGTGTAATGCATAAGCGATGTGTAAACCACCTGGAAAGTAAATGCCTATGAGGTGCCCGTTCTTTCCAGCATTACGTGGCTTGGCACCCGATCTATTACCTCGGGCTTCACCTTTACGGCATTAATCCTCTCTATTGACAAGGATTCCTGTTTATCAGGTGAGAACTGATATAATGGAGCCGGTGCAAGGCACAAGCGGTCTGTAAACCATGTGGAAAGTAAATGCCCATGAGGTGCCCGTTCTTTCCAGCCTTACGTGGCTTAGCACCCGATCTATTACCTTGGGCTCCCCCTTTACGGCAGTAGTCCTCTCTATTGACAGGGATTCATGACTATCAGGCGGGAAATGAAATAATGGAGCCGGTGCAAGGCACAAGCGGTGTGTAAACCAAATGGAAAGTAAATGCCCATGATGTGCTCGTTCTTTCCAGCCTTACGTGGCTTGGCACCCGATCAATTACATCGCGCTCCACCTTTACGGCAGTAGTCCTCTCTATTGACATAGATTCATGATTATCAGGCGGGAACTGATGTAATGGAGCTTGTGCATGGCACAAGCGATGTGTAAACCACATGGAAAGTAAATGCCTATGAGGTGCCTGCTCTTTCCCGATCTATTACCTCGGGCTCCACCTTTACGGCAGTAGTGCTCTCTATTGACAGGGATTCATGATTATCAGGCAGGAACTGATATAATGGAGCCGGTGCAAGGCACAAACGATGTTTATTCAAACGGAAAGTAAATGCACATGAGGTGCCCTTTCTTTCCATCCTTACGTGTCTTGGCACCAGATCTATTACATCGCGCTCCACCTTTACGGCATTAATCCTCTCTATTGACAGGGATTGATGTTTATCAGGCGGGAACTGATATAATGGAGCCGATGCAAGACACAAGCGGTGTGTAAACCACATGGAAAGTAAATGCACATGAGGTGCCTGTTCTTTCCAGCCTTATGTGGCTTGGCACCTGATCTATTACATCGGGCTCTACCTTTACGGCAGTAGTCCTCTCTATTGACAGAGACTCATGATTATTAGGCGGGTACTGATATAATGTGGCTGGTGCAATGCACAAGTGATGTGTATTCAAACGGAAAGTAAATTCCCATGAGGTGCCCTTTCTTTCCATCCTTACGTGGCTTGGCACCCGATCTTTACATCGGGCTCCACCTTTACGGCAGTAATACTCTCTATTGACAGGGATTCCTGTTTATCAGGCGGGAACTGATGTAATGCAGCCGGTGCAAGGCACAAGCAGTGTGTAAACCACATGAAAGGTAAATGCACATGAGGTGCCCGTTCTTTCCAGCCTTACGTGGCTTGGCACCCTATATATTACCTCGGGCTCCGCCTTTACGGCAGTAGTACTCTCTATTTACAGGGATTCATGATTATCAGGCGGGAACTGATATAATGGAGCCGGTGCAAGGCATAAACGATGTGTATTCAAACTGAAAGTAAATGCCCATGAGGTGCCCTTTCTTTCCATCCTTACGTGGCTTGGCCCCCGATCTATTACATCAGGCTCCACCTTTATGGTAGTAATCCTCTCTATTGACAGGGATTCCTGATTATCAGGCGGGAACTGATATAATTGAGCCGGTGCAAGCCACAAGCGGTGTGTAAACCACATGGAAAGTAAATGCCCACGAGGTGCCCGTTCTTTCCAGCCTTACGTGGCTTGGCACCCGATCTATTACATCGAGCTCCACATTTACGGCAGTATTCCTCTCTATTGACAGAGATTCATGATTATCAGGCGGGAACTGATACAATGAAGCCGGTGCAAGGCACAAGTGATGTGTATTCAAATGGAAAGTAAATTCCCATGAGGTGCCCTTTCTTTCCATCCTTATATAGCTTGGCACCCGATCTTTACATCGGGCTCCACCTTTGGGCAGTAATCCTCTTTATTGACAGGGATTCCTGTTTATCAGGCGGGAACTGATGTAATAGAGCCGGTGCAATGCACAAGCGGTGTGTAAACCACATGAAAGGTAAATGCCTGTGAGGTGCCCGTTCTTTCCAGCCTTACGTGGCTTGGCACAAGATCTATTATCATGGGCTTCACCTTTACGGCAGTAGTCCTCTCTATTGACAGGGATTCATGATTATCAGTCAGGAACTGATATAATGGAGCCGGTGCAAGGCACAAGCAATGTGTATTCAAACAAAAAGTAACTGCACATGATGAGCCCTTTCTTTCCATCCTTATGTGGTTTGGCACCCGATCAATTACATCGGGCTCTACATTTACGGCATTAATCCTCTCTATTGACAATGATTCATGTTTATCAGGCGGGAACTGATGTAATGGAGCCGGTGTAAGGCACAAGCGATGTGTAAACCACATGTAAAGTAAATGCATGTGAGGTGCCATTTCTTTCCATTCTTACGTGGCTTGGCACCCGATCTATTAAATCGGGCTCCACCTTTACGGCAGTGATCTTCTCTATTGGCAGGGATTCATGTTTATCAGGCGGGAACTGATATAATGGAGCCGGTGCAAGGCAAAAGCGGTGTGTAAACCACATGGAAAGTAAATGCCCATGAGGTGCCTGTTCTTTCCAGCCTTACGTGGCTTGGCACCCGATCTATTACCTCGGACTCCGCCTTTACGGCAGTAGTACTCTCTACTGGCAGGGATTCATGATTATCAGGCGGGAACTGATATAATGGAGCCGGTGCAAGGCACAAGCGATGTGTATTCAAACAGAAAGTAAATGCCCATGAGGCGCCCTTTCTTTCCAACCTTGCGTGGCTTGGCACCCGATCTATTACATCGGGCTCCACCTTTATGGTAGTAATCCTCTCTATTGACAGAGATTCATGAATATCAGGTGGGAACTGATATAATGGAGCCGGTGCAAGGCACAAGCGATGTGTATTCAAACAGAAATTAAATGCCCATGAGGTGGCATTTCTTTCCATTCTTACGTGGCTTGGCACCCGATCTATTACATCGGGCTCCACCTTTACGGGTGTAATCCTCTCTATTGATAGGGATTCCTGTTTATCAGGCGGGAACTGATATAATGGAGCCGATGCAAGTCACAAACGGTGTGTAAACCACATGAAAAGTAAATGCCCATGAGTTGACCGTTCTTTCCAGCCTTACGTGGCTTGGCACCCGATCTATTACCTCGAGCTCCACCTTTACGGCAGTAGTCCTCTCTATTGAAAGGGATTCATGAATATCTGGCGGGAACTGATATAATGGAAACGGTGCAAGGCACAAGAGATGTGTATTCAAATGGAAATTAAATGCCCATGAGGTGTCCTTTCTTTCCATTCTTACGTGGCTTGGCACCCGATCTATTACATCGGGCTCCATCTTTACCGCTGTAATCCTCTCTATTGACAGGGATTCCTGTTTATCAGGCGGGAACTGATGTAATAGAGCCGGTGCAAGGCAAAAGCGGTGTGTAAATCACATGGAAAGTAAATGCCTATGAGGTGCCCGTTCTTTCTATCCTTACGTGGCTTGGCACAAGATCTATTACATCGAGCTCCACCTTTACGGCAGTAGTCCTCTCTATTGACATGGATTCATGAATATTAGGTGGGAACTGATATAATGGAGCCGGTGCAAGCGATGTATATTCAAACGGAAATTAAATGCCCATGAGGTGCCATTTCTTTCCATTCTTACGTTGCTTGGCACCCGATCTATTACATCGGGCTCCACCTTTACGGCTGTAATCATCTCTATTGACAGGGATTCCTGTTTATCAGGCAGGAACTGATATAATGGAGCCGGTGCTAGGCACAAGCGATGTGTATTCAAACGGAAAGTAAATTCCCTTGAAATGCCCTTTCTTTCCATCCTTAAGTGGCTTGGCACCCGATCTATTAAATCGGGCTCCACCTTTACGACAGTAATCCTCTCTATTGGCAGGGATTCATGATTATCAGGCAGGAACTGATATATTGGTGCCGGTGCAAGGCACAAGCAATGTGTAATCAAACGGAAAGTAAATGCACATGAGGTGTCCTTTCTTTCCATCCTTACATGGCTTAGCAACCGATCTATTACATCGGGCTTCACCTTTACGGCATTAATCCTCTCTATTGACAAGGATTCCTGTTTATCAGGCGGGAACTGATATAATGGAGCCGGTGCAAGGCACAAGCGGTGTGTAAACCACATGGAAAGTAAATGCCAATGAGTTACCCATTTTTTCCAGCCTTACGTGGCTTGGCACCCGATCTATTACCTTGGTCTCCACCTTTACGGCGGTAGTCCTCTCTATTGACAGGGATTCAAGACTATCAGGCGGGAACTGATATAATGGAGCCGGTGCAAGGCACAAGCGGTGTGTAAACCACATGGAAAGTAAATGCCCATGAGGTGCCCGTTCTTTCCAGCCTTACGTGGCTTGGCACCCGATCTATTACATCGAGCTCCACCTTTACGGCAGTAGTCCTCTCTATTGATAGGGATTCATGATTATCAGGCGGGAACTGATATAATGGAGCCGGTGCAAGGCACAAGCGATGTGTATTCAAACAGAAATTAAATGCCCAAGAGGTGCCATTTCTTTCCATCCTTACGTGGCTTGGCACCCGATCTTTACATCGGGCTCCACCTTTATGGCTCTAATCCTCTCTATTGACAGAGATTCCTGTTTATCAGGCGAGAACTGATGTAATGGAGCCGGTGCAAGGCACAAGCGATGTGTAAACCACATGGAAAGTAAATGCCCATGAGGTGCCCGTTCTTTCCATCCTTACGTGGCTTGGCACAAGATCTATTACATCGAGCTTCACCTTTACGGCATTAGTCCTCTCTATTGACAGGGATTCATGAATATCAGGTGGGAACTGATATAATGGAGCCGACACAAGCGATGTATATTCAAACGGAAATTAAATGCCCATGAGGTGCCATTTCGTTCCATTCTTACATGGCTTGACACCCGATCTATTACATCGGGCTCCACCTTTACGGCTGTAATTATCTCTATTGACAGGGATTCCTGTTTATCAGGCGGGAACTGATATAATGGAGCCGGTGCTAGGCACAAGCGATGTGTATTCAAACGGAAAGTAAATTCCCTTGAGGTGCCCTTTCTTTCCATCCTTAAGTGGCTTGGCACCCGATCTATTAAATCGGGCTCCACCTTTACGGTAGTAATCCTCTCTATTGACAGGGATTCCTGTTTATCAGGCGGGAACTGATATAATGGTGCCGGTGCATGGCACAAGCAGTGTGTAAACCACATGGAAAGTAAATGCCCATGAGGTGCCCGTTCTTTCCAGCCTTACGTGGCTAAGCACCCGATCTATTACCTCGGGCTCCACCTTTACGGCAGTAGTCCTCTCTATTGACATGGATTCATGTTTATCAGGCGGGAACTGATATAATGGAGCCGGTGCAAGGCATAAGCGGTGTGTATTCAAATAGAAAGTAAATGCCTATGAGGTGCCCGTTCTTTCCAGCCTTACGTGGCTTGGCACTCGATCTATTACCTCGGGCTTCACCTTTACGGTAGTAGTCCTCTCTATTGAAAAGGATTCATGATTATCAGGCAGGAACTGATATATTGGAGCCGATGCAAGGCACAAGCGATGTGTATTCAAATGGAAAGTAAATGCACATGAGTTGCCCTTTTTTATATCCTTACGTGGCTTGGCAGCCGATCTATTACATCAAGCTTCACCTTTACGGTATTAATCCTCTCTATTGACAAGGATTCCTGTTTATCTGGCGGGAACTGATATAATGGAGCCGGTGCAAGGCACAAGCGATATGTAAACCACATGGAAAGTAAATTCCCATGAGGTGCCCGTTCTTTCCAGCCTTACGTGGCTTGGCACCCGATCTATTAACTTGGGCTCCACCTTTACGGCAGTAGTCCTCTCTATTGACAGGAATTCAAGACTATCAGGTGGGAACTGATATAATGGAGCCGGTGCAAGGCACAAGCGGTGTGTAAACCACATGGAAAGTTAATGCCCATGAGGTGCCCGTTCTTTACAGCCTTACGTGGCTTGGCACCCGATCTATTACATCGAGCTCCACCTTTACGGCAGTAGTTCTCTCTATTGATAGGGATTCATGATTATCAGGCGGGAACTGATATAATGGAGCCGGTGCAAGGCACAAGAGATGTGTATTCAAACGGAAATTAAATGCCCAAGAGGTGCCCTTTCTTTCCATCCTTAAGTGGCTTGGCACCCGATCTTTACATCGGGCTTCACCTTTACGGCATTAATCCTCTCTATTGACAGAGATTCCTGTTTATCAGGCGGGAACTGATGTAATGGAGCCGGTGCAAGACACAAGCGGTGTGTAAACCACATGGAAAGTAAATTCCTATGAGGTGCCTGCTCTTTCCAGTCTTACGTGGCTTGTCACCTGATCTATTAAATCGGGCTCCACCTTTACGGCAATAGTGCTCTCTATTGATAGGGATTCATGATTATCAGGCGGGAACTGATATAATGGAGCCGGTGCAAGACACAAGTGATGTGTATTCAAACAGAAAGTAAACACACATGAGGTGCCCTTTCTTTCCATCCATACGTGGCTTGGTACCCGATTTATTACATCGGGCTCCACCTTTACGGCAGTAATCCTCTCTATTGACAGGGATTCATGTTTATCATGCTGGAACTGATATAATGGAGCCGGTGCAAGGCACAAGCGGTGTGTAAACCACATGGAAAGTAAATACCCATGAGGTGCCCATTCTTTCCGGCCTTATGTGGCTTGGCACCCGATCTATTACCTCGGGCTCCACCTTTACGGCACTAGTTCTCCCTATTGACAGAGATTCATGAATATCAGGCGGGAACCGATATAATGGAGCCGGTGCAAGGCACAAGCGATGTGTATTCAAACGGAAATTAAATGCCCATGAGTTACCCTTTCTTTCCATCCTTACGTGGCTTGGCACCTGATCTATTACATCGGGCTCCACCTTTACGTCAGTAATCCTCTCTATTGATAGGTATTTCTGTTTCTCAGGCGGGAACTGATATAATGGAGCCGGTGCAAGGAAGCGGTGTGTAAACCACATGGAAATTAAATGCCCATGAGGTGCCCGTTCTTTCCAGTCTTACGTGGCTTGACACCCGATCTATTACATCGCGCTCCACCTTTACGGCAATAGTCCTCTCTATTGACAAAGACTCATGATTATCAGGCGGGAACAGATATAATGGAGCAGGTGTAAGGCACAAGTGATGTGTATTAAAACGGAAAGTAAATTCCCAAGAGGTGCCCATTCTTTCCATCCTTACATGGCTTAGCACCCGATCTTTACATCGGGCTCCACCTTTACGGTAGTAATACTCTCTATTGACAGGGATTCCTATTTATCAGGCGGGAACTGATGTAATGGAGCCGGTGCAAGGCACAAGCGGTGTGTAAACCACATGGAAAGTAAATTCATATGAGGTGCCCGTTCTTTCCATCCTTACGTGGCTTGGGGCAAAATCTATTACATCGAGCTCCACCTTTACGGTAGTAGTCCTCTCTATTGACAGGGATTTATGATTATCATGCAGGAACTGATATAATGGAGCTGGTGCAAGACACAAGCGATGTTTATTCAAACGGAAAGTAAATGCACATGAGGTGCCCTTTCATTCCATCCTTACGTGGCTAAGCACCCGATCTATTACATCGCGCTCCAACTTTACGGCATTAATCCTCTCTATTGACATGGATTCCTGTTTATCAGGCGGGAACTGATATAATGGAGCCAGTGCAAGGCATAAGCGGTGTGTAAAACTCACGGAAAGTAAATGCCCATGAGGTGCCCGTTCTTTCCAGCCTTACGTGGCTTGGCACCCGATCTATTATCTCGGCCTCCACCTTTACGGCAGTAGTCCTCTATATTAAATGGATTCATGCCTATCATGCGGGAACTGATATAATGGGGCCGGTGCAAGGCACAATCGATGTGTATTCAAACGGAAAGTAAATGCCCATGAGGTGCCCTTTCTTTCCATCCTTACGTGGCTTGGCACCCGATCTATAACATCGGGCTCCACCTTTAAGGCAGTAATCCTCTCTATTGACAGGGATTCATGTTTATCAGCCAGGAACTGATATAATGGAGCCGGTGCAAGGCACAAGCGGTGTGTAAAACACATGGAAAGTAAATGCCCATGAGGTGCCCATTCTTTCCAGCCTTACGTGGCTTGGCACCCTATCTATTACCTCGGGCTCCGCCTTTACGGCAGTAGTACTCTCTATTGACAGGGATTCATTATTATCAGTCGGGAACTGATATAATGGAGCCAGTGCAAGGCACAAGCGATGTGTATTCAAACAAAAAGGAAATGCCAATGAGATGCCCTTTCTTTCCATCCTTGCGTGGCTTGGCACCCGATCTATTCCATGGGGTCCACCTTTATGGTAGTAATCCTCTCTACTGACAGAGATTCATTATTAACAGGCGGGAACTGATATAATGGATCCGGGCAAGGCACAAGCGATGTGTATTCAAACGGAAAGTAAATTCCCATGAGGTACCTTTTCTTTCTATCCTTACGTGGGTTGGCACCCAATCTTTACATCAGGCTCCACCTTTACGACAGTAATACTCTCTAGTGACAGAGATTCCTGTTTATCTGGCGGGAACTGATGTAATGGAGCCGGTGAAAGGCACAAGCGGTGTGTATACCACATGGAAAGTAAATGCCTATGAGGTGCCCGTTCTTTCCAGCCTTACGTGGCTTGGCACCCAATCTATTACCTCGGGCTTCACCTTTACGCAGTAGTCCCCTCTATTGATAGGGATTCATGATTATCAGGTAAGAACTGATATATTGGGGCCGGTGCAAGGCACAAGTGATGTGTATTCAAACAGAAAGTAAATGCATATGAGGTGCCCTTTTTTTCCATCCTTACGTGGCTTGGCACCCGATCTATTACATCGGGCTTCACCTTTACGACATTAATCCTCTCTATTTACAAGGATTCTTGTTTATCAGGCGGGAACTGATATAATAGAGCCGGTGCAAGACACAAGCGGTGTATAAACCACATGGAAAGTAAATGCCCATTAGGTGCCCGTTCTTTCCAGCCTTACGTGGCTTGGAACCCGATCTATTACCTTGGGCTCCACCTTTACGGCAGTAGTACTCTCTATTGACATGGGTTCATGATTATCAGGCGGGAACTGATATAATGGAGCCGGTGCAAGGCATAAGCGATGTGTATTCAAACGGAAAGTAAATGCCCATGAGGTGCCCTTTCTTTCCATCCATACGTGGCTTGGCACCCGATTTATTACATCGGGCTCCACCCTTACGACAGTAATCCTCTCTATTGACAGGGATTCATGTTTATCATTCTAGAACTGATATAATGGATCCGGTGCAAGGCACAAGCAGTGTGTAAACCACATGGAAAGTAAATACCCATGAGGTGCACGTTCTTTCCAGCCTTACGCGGCTTGGCACCCGATCTATTACCTCGGGCTTCACATTTACGGCAGTAGTCCTCTCTATTGACAGGGTTTCTGATTATCAGGCGGGAACTGATATAATGGAGCCGGTGCAAGGCACAAGAGATGTGTAAACCACATGGAAAGTAAAAGCCCATGAGGTGCCCGTTCTTTCCAGCCTTACGTGGCTTGGCACCTAATCTATTACCTCGGGCTCCAACTTTACGGCAGTACTCAGAAGTACTCTCTATTGACATGGATTCATGATTATCAGGCGGGAACTGATATAATGGAGCCGGTGCAAGGCACAAGCGATGTGTATTCAAATGGAAAGTAAATGCCCATGAGGTGCCCTTTCTTTCAATCCTTACGTGGCTTGGCACCCAATCTATTACATCGGGCTCCACCTTTACGGCAGTAATCTTCTCTATTGACAGGGATTCATGTTTATCAGGCGGGAACTGATATAATGGAGTCGCTGCAAGGCACAAGCGGTGTGTAAACCACATGGAAAGTAAATTCCCATGAGATACCCATTCTTTCCAGCCTTACGTGGCTTGGCACCCGATATATTAACTCGGGCTCAACCTTTACGGTAGTAGTCCTCTCTATTGACATGTATTCATATTTATCAGGCGGGAACTGATATAATGGAGCCAGTGCAAGGCACAAGCGATGTGTATTCAAACGGAAAGTAAATGCCCCTGAGGTGCCCTTTCTTTCCATCCTTACGTAGCTTGGCACCCGATCTATTACATCGGGCTCCATCTTTACGACAGTAATCCTCTCTATTGACAGGGATTCATGTTTATCAGGTGGGAACTGATATAATGGAGTCAGTGCAAGGCACAAGCGGTGTGTAAACCACATGGAAAGTAAATTCCCATGAGGTGCCCGTTCTTTCCAGCCTTACGTGGTTTGGCACCTAATCTATTACTTCGGACTCCACCTTTACGGCAGTAGTCCTCTCTATTGACAAGGATTCATGAATATTAGGCGGGAACTGATATAATGGAGCCGGTGCAAGGCACAAGTGATGTGTATTCTAACGGAAAGTAAATTCCTATGAGGTGCCCTTTCTTTCCATCCTTACATGGCTTGGCACCCGATCTATTACATCGAGCTCCACCTTTACGGCAGTAGTCCTCTCTATTGACAGAGATTCCTGATTATCATGCGGGAACTGATATAATGGAGCCGGTGCAAGGCACAAGCGATGTGTATTCAAACGGAAAGTAAATTCCTATGAGGTGCCCTTTCTTTCCATCCTTAAGTGGCTTGGCACCCGATCTATTAAATCGGGCTCCACCTTTACGGCAGTAATCCTCTCTATTGTCAGGGATTCCTGTTTATCAGGCGGGAACTGATATAATGGAGCCGGTGCAAGGCACAAGCAGTGTGTAAACCACATGGAAAGTAAATGCTCTTGAGGTGCCCGTTCTTTCCAGCCTTACGTGGCTTGGCACCTGATCTATCACCTCGGGCTCCACCTTTACGGCAGTAGTCCTCTCTATTGACAAGGATTCAAGATTATCAGGCAGGAACTGATATAATGGAGCCTGTGCAAGGCACAAGCGATGTTTATTCAAACGGAAAGTAAATGCACATGAGGTGCCCTTTCATTCCATCCTTACGTGGCTTGGCACCCGATCTATTACATCGCGCTCCAACTTTACGGTATTAATCCTCTCTATTGACAGGGATTCTTGTTTATCAGGTTGGAACTGATATAATGGAGCCGGTGCAAGGCACAAGCGGTGTGTACATCACATGGAAAGTAAATGCCCACGAGGTGCCCGTTCTTTCCAGCCTTACGTGTCTTGGCACCGATCTATTACATCGAGCTCCACCTTTACAGCAGTAGTCCTCTCTATTGACAGAGATTCATGATTATCAGGCGGGAACTGATATAATGGAGCCGGTGCAAGGCACAAACGATGTATATTCAAACGGAAAGTAAATTCTCATGAGGTGCGCTTTCTTTCCATCCTTACGTGGCTTGACACCCAATCTTTACATCGGGCTCCACCTTTTCGGTAGTAATCCTCTCTATTGACAGGGATTCCTGTTTATCATGCGGGAATTGATGTAATGGAGCCGGTGCAAGGCACAAGTGGTGTGTAAACCACATGGAAAGTAAATGCCTATGAGGTGCCCGTTCTTTCCAGCCTTACGTGGCTTGACATAAGATCTATTACTTCGGGCTTCACCTTTACGGCAGTAGTCCTCTCTATTGACAGGGATTCATAATTATCTGGCAGGAACTGATATAATGGAGCCGGTGCAAGGCACAAGCGATGTGTATTCAAACGAAAAGTAACTGCACATGAGGTGTCCTTTCTTTCCATCCTTACGTGGCTTGGCACCCGATCTATTACATCGGGCTCTACCTTTACGGCATTAATCCTCTCTATTGACAGGGATTCCTGTTTATCAGGCGGGAACTGATGTAATGGAGCCGATGCAAGGCACAAGCGGTGTGTAAACCATATGGAAAGTAAATGCATATGAGGTGCCCGTTCTTTCAATCCTTACGTGGCTTGGCACAAGATCTATTACATCGAGCTCCACCTTTACGGTAGTAGTCCTCTCTATTGACACGGATTCATGAATATCAGGTGGGAACTGATATAATGGAGGATGTGCAAGGCACAAGCGATGTGTATTCAAACAGAAATTAAATGCCCATGAGGTGCCATTTCTTTCCATTCTTACGTTGCTTGGCACCCAATCTATTAAATCGGGCTCCACCTTTACGGCTGTAATCCTCTCTATTGATAGGGATTCCTGTTTATCATGCGGGAACTGATATAATGGAGCCGGTGCTAGGCACAAGTGGTGTGTAAACCACATTGAAAGTAAATGCCCATGAGGTGCCCGTTCTTTCCAGCCTTGCGTGGTTTGGCACCCGATCTATTACATCGAGCTCAACCTTTACGTCAGTAGTCCTCTCTATTGACATAGACTCATGATTATCAGGCGGGAACTGATATAATGGAGTCGGTGCAAGGCACAAGCGATTTGTATTCAAACGTTAAAGTATATTCCTATGAGGTGCCCTTTCTTTCCATCCTTACGTGGTTTTGCACCCGATCTTTACATCGGACTCCACCTTTACGGCAGTAATACTATCTATTGTCAGGGATTTTTGTTTATCAGGTGGGAACTGATGTGATGGAGCCGGTGTAAGGCACAAGCGATGTGTAAACCACATGGAAAGTAAATGCCTATGAGGTGCCCGTTCTTTCCAGCATTACGTGGCTTGGCACCCGATCTATTACCTCGGGCTTCACCTTTACGGCATTAATCCTCTCTATTGACAAGGATTCCTGTTTATCAGGTGAGAACTGATATAATGGAGCCGGTGCAAGGCACAAGCGGTCTGTAAACCATGTGGAAAGTAAATGCCCATGAGGTGCCCGTTCTTTCCAGCCTTACGTGGCTTGGCACCCGATCTATTACCTTGGGCTCCCCCTTTACGGCAGTAGTCCTCTCTATTGACAGGGATTCAAGACTATCAGGCGGGAAATGAAATAATGGAGCCGGTGCAAGGCACAAGCGGTGTGTAAACCAAATGGAAAGTAAATTCCCATGATGTGCTCATTCTTTCCAGCCTTACGTGGCTTGGCACCCGATCAATTACATCGCGCTCCACCTTTACGGCAGTAGTCCTCTCTATTGACATAGATTCATGATTATCAGGCGGGAACTGATGTAATGGAGCCGGTGCAAGGCACAAGCGGTGTGTAAACCTCATGGAAAGTAAATGCCCATGAGGTGCCCGTTCTTTCCAGCCTTACGTGGCTTGGCACCCGATCTATTACCTCGGCCTCCACCTTTACGGCAGTAGTCCTCTCTATACCTGGATTCATGACTATTATGCGGGAACTGATATAATGGGGCCGGTGCAAGGCAAAATCGATGTGTATTCAAACAGAAAGTAAATGCCCATGAGGTGCCCTTTCTTTCCATCCTTACGTGGCTTGACACCCGATCTATTACATCGGGCTCCACCTTTACGGCAGTGATCTTCTCTATTGACAGGAATTCATGTTTATCATGCGGGAACTGATATAATGGAGCCGGTGCAAGGCAAAAGCGGTGTGTAAACCACATGGAAAGTAAATGCCCATGAGGTGCTCGTTCTTTCCAGCCTTACGTGGCTTGGCATCTATTACCTCGGGCTCCGCCTTTACGGTTGTAGTACTCTCTATTGACAGGGATTCATGATTAATAGGCGGGAACTGATATAATGGAGCCGGTGCAAGGCACAAGCGATGTGTATTAAAACAGAAAGTAAATGTCCATGAGGTGCCCTTTCTTTCCATCCTTGCGTGGCTTGGCACCCGATCTATTACATCGGGCTCCACCTTTATGGTAGTAATCCTCTATATTGACAGAGATTCATGATTATCAGGCGGGAACTGATATAATGGAACCGGTGCAAGGCACAAGCGGTGTGTAAACCACATGGAAAGTAAATGCCCATAAGGTGTCCGTTCTTTCCAGCCTTACGTGGCTTGGCACCCGATCTATTACATCGTGCTCCACCTTTACGGCAGTAGTCCTATCTATTGACAGAGACTCATGATTATCAGGCGGGAACTGATATAATGGAGCTGGTGTAAGGCACAAGCGATGTGTATTCAAACGGAAAGTAAATTCCCATGAGGTGCCCTTTCTTTCCATCCTTACGTGGCTTGGCACCCGATCTTTACATCGGGCTCCACCTTTACGGCAGTAATACTCTCTATTGACAGGGATTCCTGTTTATCAGGCGGGAACTGATGTAATGGAGCCGGTGCAAGGCACAAGCGGTGTGTAAACCACATGGAAAGTAAATGCCTATGAGGTACCCGTTCTTTCCAGCCTTACGTGGCTTGGCACCCGATCTATTTCCTCGGGCCTCACCTTTACGGCAGTAGTCCTCTCTATTGACATGGATTCATGATTATCAGGCAGGAACTGATACATTTGAGCCGGTGCAGGGCACAAGTGATGTGTATTCAAACGGATATAATGGAGCCAGTGCAAGGCACAAGCGGTGTGTAAACCACATGGAAAATAAATGCCCATGAGGTGCCCGTTCTTTCCAGCCTTACGTGGCTTGAAACCCGATCTATTACTTTGGGCTCCACCTTTACGGCAGTGTCCTCTCTATTGACAGGGATTCATGAATATCAGGCGAGAACCAATATAATGGAGCCGGTGCAAGGCACAAGCGATGTGTATTCAAACGAAATTTAAATGCCCATGATGTGCCCTTTCTTTCCATCCTTACGTGGCTTGGCACCCGATCTATTACATCGGGCTCCACCTTTATGGCAGTATTCCTCTCTATTGACAGGGATTCCTATTTCTCAGGCGAGAACTGAAATAATGGAGCCGGTGCAAGGCACAAGCGGTGTGTAAACCATATGGAAAATAAATGCCCATGAGATACCCGTTCTTTCCAGCCTTACGTGGCTTGGCACCCGATCTATTACATCGAGCTCCACCTTTACGACAGTATTCCCCTCTATTGACAGAGATTCATGATTATCAGGCGGGAACTGATATAATAGAGACGGTGCAAGGCACAAGCGATGTGTATTCAAACGGAAAGTAAATGCCCAAGAGGTGCCCTTTCTTTCCATACTTACGTGGCTTGGCACCCGATCTTTACATCGGGCTTCACCTTAACGGCAGTAATCCTCTCTATTGATAGGGATTCCTGTTTATCAGGCGAGAACTGATGTAATGGAGCCGGTGCAAGGCACAAGCGGTGTGTAAACCACATGGAAAGTAAATGCCTATGAGGTGCCCGCTCTTTCCAGTCTTACGTGGCTTGGCACCCAATCTATTACCTCGGGCTCCACCTTTACGGCAGTAGTCCTCTCTATTGACAGGGATTCATGAATATCTGGCGGGAACTGATATAATGGAGCCGGTGCAAGGCACAAGCGATGTTTATTCAAACGAAAAGTAAATGCACATAAGGTGCCCTTTCTTTCCATCCTTACGTGGCTTGGCACCCGATCTATTACATCGCGCTCCAACTTTACGGCATTAATCTTCTCTATTGACAGGGATTCCTGTTTATCAGGCGGGAACTGATGTAATGGAGCCGGTGCAAGGCACAAGCGGTGTGTAAACCTCATGGAAAGTAAATTCCCATGAGGTGCCCGTTCTTTCCAGCCTTACGTGGCTTGGCACCCGATCTATTACCTCGGCCTCCACCTTTACGGCAGTAGTCCTCTATATTGACATGGATTCATGACTATCATGCGGGAACTGATATAATGGGGCCGGTGCAAGGCACAATCGATGTGTATTCAAACTGAAAATAAATGCCCTTGAGATGCCCTTTCTTTCCATCCTTACGTGGCTTGGCACCCGCTCTATTACATCGGGCTCCACCTTTACGGCAGTAATCCTCTCTATTGACAGAGATTCATGTTTATCAGGCGGGAACTGATATAATGGAGCCGATGCAAGGCATAAGCGGTGTGTAAACCACATGGAAAGTAAATGCCCATGAGGTGCTCGTTCTCTCCAGCCTTACGTGTCTTGGCACCCGATCTATTACCTCGGGCTCCACCTTTACGGCAGTAGTCCTCTCTATTGACAGGGATTCATGATTATCAGGCGGGAACTGATATAATGGAGCCGGTGCAAGGCACAAGCGATGTGTATTCAAACAGAAAGTAAATGCCCATGAGGTGCCCTTTCTTTCCATCCTTGCGTGGCTTGGTACCCGATCTATTACATCGGGCTCCACCTTTACGGCAGTAACCCTCTCTATTGACAGGGATTCATGATTATCAGGTGGGAACTGATATAATGGAGCCGATGTAAGGCACAAGCGGAGTGTAAACCCCATGGAAATTAAATGCCCATGAGGTGCCCGTTCTTTCCAGCCTTACGTGGCTTGGCACCCGATCTATTACCTCGGGCTCCACCTTTACGGCAGTAGTCCTCTCTATTGATAAGGATTCATGATTATCAAGCGGGAACTGATATAATGGAGCCGGTACAAGGCACAAGCGATGTGTATTCAAACGAAAAGTAAATGCCTACGAGGTGCCCTTTCTTTCCATCCTTACGTGGCTTGGCACCCGATCTATTACATCGGGCTCCACCTTTACGGTAGTAATCCTCTCTATTCATTGGGTGTTTGACAGTCGTCTGTATAAGGATTTACAGTCGTTGTTTGATTAACAGTCGACTATGCTATCCTCATCAGTCGTTTGTCCTGTTATCTTACAAAATTTTCAGATTTTATCAACTTACCATTCTTTCGGCCTGTCGCCTGTAGAAGGATTTACAGTCGCCTGTTGGTTTAACAGTCAACTGTCTTTGCTTCATCAGTCGAATGTCCACGTGGTAAGTTACCGTTATGATTTCTCACATACTCATGCTGACTGTGCAATAATCGACTGTGGTTTCTTCAACAGTCGACTGTCACGATTTCAGATTCTATCCGTTGAGATTTTTCTCACGAATTCCTAAGTGGTTTTTGCCTAAACTGTTTTGTGGATTTAAGAAACCTATAAATGGGTCTTCTACTGTTCCATTGAGGGATGACCAAATCTTCCAAGTTTTCTCTCAAGCTTTCATTCTAAGTTTAAAGCGCTCAAATCCAAAGCCCTAAGAATTCCTAATCTTTGATCTCTTGCTCTCCAACCTAGAACCAAAGAGTGATCGTCAAGGTAATTGGTGCAGTCAAGAGAAATGGCTTTCTCCTCTCTTCCAAGAGAGTCTTCAACACACAACCCACTTCTCCTTCAAGTTCTACTTCAAGGCATATGGGATTGTAAGTGTTGCTTTCATAATTTCATAACTTTCGTTATTTGGTTTTGTTCTCGGTTTGTGAGAGCGGTTTGCTTACTCCCAAGTTGTAGGAGTCAAGGATATCGATTGTATTCGATTTCACTTGTAGGGTTGCTACAAGTGGGTTTAAAGGAAACATCAACTTAGGGTTCTAACTTGAGTATCCCGAGGTATCCGAGTGGAAGGGACGTAGGATTACCGAGAACAAGTCGGGAAGTGACTTGGGTAATCCGAACCCTTGAAACATAATTGTGTTTGCATTTGTTTCTTATTTGGGTTTAATTTTAATTCTGCACTATATTTGTTGATCATATATGTGTGAATTTTGTGATATGGTCTCCATGTATGCTATATTCTATATATGTTATGATTTGAGACGTTAGTTTTCCTTCGTGTATCTCAATGTTGATAATGGACTTTCATTCCTCTTATCACCTAAGTTTATAATGTGGTTTTATGATTTTTTGGATTTATATATATTTAGACTCTTATTTGGCACGATTATTGTTATTTTACTCCCGCCTTTTGGATAATGACATAGGGGGATCGAAATAAACCAACAGATTCATAATGAATGTGATAGGTATAGTAGACAGACATACAAAAACTGGATGTAGGTTGCTACACTGTTTTTTATACATCGGAGGTTGCTACATTGACCCTCCAAATTTGGATGGCCCTGTAGCAAACCGGCAAAATGTTACCAGTTTTGCAGGGCGGTTGATGGTGGGAAAACGCCATGTTTGGCGTGTTGTTGCAGTATGGTTGGAGATGATATAACCGGCCATTCGGTTTAAACTTGTATGGAGTCGTCGAATATAGCGTAATTAGACGTTAACTAAATATGGGGAAAAATACCTAATTAAATGTCACATCATCTACCATATTTAGTTAAAATATCGCCTACCAACTAGATTCAATGGGGTTGGATAGTGGGGTCGAGAATATCTTGTGGGGCCCGCTAAACTATATATGTACCTTCGCGTTGGAATGTTGTTAACTGGGCAATTTGCAGTAGGTTTCGCGTCGTTCGACTGTGCTGCGTTGAAAAATTCTATCGGTATCCATCTGTGGGGTCCACTTTCACGTGTTACCATTAATAAGACGAAAATAAATAAATAAATAAAACGGCAATTGAGTTATTGATTTGACAAGATGGATGAGGTGAGAGGTTGGAGGGACCACAAACAAGAATTCGACGGGTCATCGACTCATCCATCTGCCGAATTTGCTAGTACTTTGTTTGCGAAATTTTTTCTCGTAAGCGCCATATCAGCGAATATTTGTATCCATTGTGACAAGTAAAACATTTAGTCGTTTAATATATCAACTCACACAGCTGTATACAGTAATGCCATTTGTGCGCGATGAGTAAAATTCGTTTAATAAATCCAAATATTCGACCGCGCACAACGATCCCTCATTTATGCACATACTGCGCGTGACTAAATTATGTTTGCTTACCGCGCACAACGGTTCAAATTTTGGCCCGTTTTGCGCGCTGAGTAATTAAGCCTCAGTTTATTTATACTTGTAATAACAAACAGAAGAGAGAGAGAGAGAGAGAGTCAAGAATCAAGATGGCCACCCAAAATGCCGGACCCGGCAAAAAATTTGAGTTGCCGCCAAATTCAGAGTATTACTGTAGCAGACCACAAAAAACCCCCGCGAAGGCCCCAGAAAACCCTGCCATGCGTCCGGTCAAGTGGGGGATATATATCCCGCCAAATTTGGGGATATATCACCATTCGCGTTGATTTGTGCATTCACTGCAAATATGGCTGAGAAATCGTGTCAGTGGGACGAAGAAACTTTGCAAGGCCAGTCTTCAGAGGGAAGAGACGGTGACGTAGATGTTAACCGTTCCCTTCATGACAGGGGGGATGTGCGGTCGCAGTTGCCTGAGACTCCTCTAAGGGATACGTGGCCATGGGGAGGTCTCGTTCCGACATGCTATGTCCCCCCGGTGTACAAGGGGGCATTGTTATTGAATCCGCCCACTGACGTTCCATCGGAAGGTACTAGGGGGAACCGTCACTGACCCTTCTTCCCCGTCTGGGATGGCGAGTTTGCATTGGTGGATAGGGGGGTGGCCAGTCGGCTGGTGGAGAACTCCATCCTTCCCACTAACCAAAGTGTCCTGGGTCAAATTGACATTGAAATGCTCGCTAACTTAGTCGTTTATGGTAGTTACCAGGTTAACTACTAATGTCGTCTCTTTGTGATGTTGCCTTATTCCTACAGTCTTACTTATCCATGATTCCATGTAGACATCATTGGTCGGGGCGGAATTACGTCGCCGAGTGGTACAATTGTTGATTGTCGAGCGGAAAAAGGCGGTTTCATTCGAATCTGAACTTAAGGATTTGAAGGAGCAGCTGATGAAAGAGAGGGACCGCAGATCTCAGGCGGAGTGGGAGGTTGCGGAAGCTAAAGATCGGGCGGCCTCAATGTCAGCGGTTCGAAAGAGCTCCGAAGAGCGATGGTACGTAGAGAAGAGCAGTCTCCTGGCTCGTATAGCCGAGTTGGAGAGAAACTCGCTTCCTCCAAACTCGATTGAAGACGTGAGGCATGAGGCTGAGGCGAGGAAGCGTCAGCGATTTGGTCGGGAGTCCGATGGAGGATCAGCCCAAACGTAGGACGGTTTGGCTACCAACGCGCCCACCAGTGAGGCGTCTGTGTGAATCGTGGCATCTTAGTACACCAAATGTTTTTTTATTTTGAGAGGTGAACATGTGATGGTTTATGCTTTCGTAATGAACCCCGAACATTCAATTGGCAATGAACACCGTCTGGTGCAGTCTTTTACCGCTTGTTAGTATAAATATCTGTTTACCAACCATTAGCGATCTTCGTACACCGATTGCTTAATTTATTGTGGCTATTAAAACTATTAGCATACATCCATCACAGAAATGGACATGGATGGTGTGAAATATCGAAGTTGTCCAGGAATATACTTAGTGCACGTGAACTGTGTTGGAATTGAGCTTAGCATCACAGTGTACCAGATATACAATTTTTTCTCATTGTGCACACCGGTCACACCTTTTACCTGATGTGTATGGATGAATCTGATTTGTCAGTGTGTTTCATTGGAGTCATTTTCTACAGCCTTCACATAGCCTCTACATGCATCGACATTGTTACGTATAGAGTTTTACTTTAAACGAACTTGGGATATTGGACTTATGCCATAAATTCAAGAAGACCAATCATCAAGGAGACAAAGATTCAAGAATACGAAGAGGTGGAAATCACTTCATGCAACATACATAGCACATTTAATGCAGTATACCATAGGTCTTCAACATCAATAACATACTAAAGCACACAATTATGAGTCCAACTCTTAGCATTCTCCTTTATGGCCGTTGTGCGAGGTAAGCAAATTTTTAATGCTGTAACATAAATTGCTCAAAGCGCACAACGGGCAAAATTACGCCTGTCGTGCGAATTTAGCAACTCTGTATCCCATAACATAAATGTTCAACGCGCACAACAAGCAAATCCATGATGGCGCATTGAGTTCCCGTTGTGCAGAAATCCCATAAATTTTGTACACAAATCCCAAAAATTTTAGTATATGCTTTCATTATAAACTCGGACACTACATTTGCACAAAATTATACATTCAATCATCTCATGATATAGTAAGTACAGTGGGATATTTGCCAACATCTTTACAGATTAATGTCTCGAATTTTCGCATCCTCTCTTCAAGGCCTTCCACCCATCCTTTGGCCTTAGGTAGGCGGTTAGCCTTCCAATGCCTTATTACCGGTGGGACCGGGCTTCTATCTTTAAGTTGAATCTTTACAAAGTGATTATTATTTACAAAACCTATGGTGAAGGGACCACGTTTCGTACCTTGGTCTGGTCCTGATCTTAACGGAAAAAATGAAAGACATTGTTGCATTGACAGCAGATCTATTACACAGTTATAACGACTTGAGATTATATGTCCCACTCCTGGGAATGTCATCTAATATTGCTTCGGGGGGTGGTCATCCATATAGTTAATTTACACTTCCTGTTCTTGTGCACTTTCCTCACCCATCACCTTTGAGTACACATCATAGTGGTCACGCAGCTCTTCAAGCAACTCTCTTCTGACCACCTTTCACTTGTCCTCTCCCATCCCTAGATATGAAGATAAAGCCATGTAACCACAGTTCCCAACTGGCTTCACATCTGTGACGTTTGATATATATTTGGTGATTGCAGTGGGGAATTGATCAATATAAGGTATGCCTCCTTGAACGGCTCTAGCGTCCTTAGCTGCATAATTTGCTGCTGCAAATGAAGCTGTTGCAGAAACCACAGACATACTGCCAGATGGTGCGGATTTGACAGTTGGTTTCTTTCTAGCATGTTGAGGAGGAATTGGTGGAGCAGACGTATTTTTGAGCCTTTGGGACCGTCTCGGCTGGACACGACCGACGCTTTCTTGTTTCGATGAGAATTCATTTGGAATTTGAGCAGAGCAACTAGCCGCATCGGCTAAGACATGATCAAAATGAGCAGGATCAATGGGGGTGGCTGTAACTTCATTTGTCAAATTATTATCCTTTTTTCTTTTTTCATTGAACACGACATTAACTTGCGGCTCTGTAATCAGATTTGTCGCCGGGGTAGCTAGCTCCTTCAACTTAATTAACAACTCCAGCTTCATCGGCCCATCAAGTTGAGCATAGAGCTTGTGTATGCACTCTAATTCGGCATGTATAAGCCCATCTTCTTCAGACATCAATTCCGTCTTAGC
>JAULAV010001772.1:0-25000 GCA_030789695.1 Scilla litardierei | reverse complement strand
TGTCACACCCAACCGATCACTGAACCTATCGGTTGGGGTTCACTTCTTTACTTGTTCCTCCTCGGGTCTAATACGGTGCACGAACCGATCGGGTGGCTCATCCACACGACCAGTTGAAGCTCCAAAACTTCAAATCCTCATCTTTGGCCATCGAATATTTTCCGTATAAGCGCACTTTGGTCCCGACATGCAAGGTTGACTCCAGAAGACACCGAAATGCCGACATTTACCTGAAATACAAACAATACACCCAATAGTCAATATGAACCAAAATGTGATATATACAACATGGAATGAGATGAAACGCATATGAAAACACGATGAAGAGCGTGTGCAAAAGGTGAAATATGAACATGCATCAAGCCCCCAAGCTAAACTCTTCCTCGTCCTGAGGAAGACGAGTTGGAATGAAGATCGGGTGCGAGAGCAAGAAAGGAAAGCGAAGAATCCTCGATCACCCTCTCCAAACCACAAATGAAGTCACCAACACAATTAAGCACAAGGGAAAAGCATATCACAATCTAACTCAAGAATTCAATCTCATAATATAGCATCATGGGTTCATATCAATAGAGCACAAAAGAGATAGAAGCGTGACATTGGCAAAGGCATATCTATCATAGCATGTTATAGTAGATAATATGCCCAAATATGAGGAAGCTCAAAATTCATATCAAATGTTCCAAACGGTGAATACGAGATACCCATACATGCATGAAGAAGTACGAAAGAATAGATATGAATCATGGGAATAACTATCAATCTCTAGGATGTAAGGAATCACCACACACACTTGTCGTTTTTGATTTTTGAAACACTTTCTTGCCTTGCTTGTATTTTCAAAAGGAGATGGAGAAGATGTGGAAAGATCAGTTTGTACAAACTCTTGCCTTCCCTATATACATTGGTGCTCTCAAATATAGGAGATGTGGAGAGCGAAGGAAAAGGGGAGAATGTGGCATATATACATATTTTTGATTTTTGGTTAGTTTTTGTTGTTTTTGATTTGATTTTAATATTTTTGTCTTGCAAACTAGCAAAATCACAATGGAATGCAAGGGCAGCCTACGCTTCCCAAGCCGGATTGCTTTAGGGCATCGGGTTATGAAGAACCCCGAAGGACCATTAGAGAAAAATATGTACAAAAGTGTTTATTTGGGTAGTTTTTGGGTGTCTAATGGTTTTTGGGTAATGTTTTTTTGTGGAAAATGAAAAGTGTGCACTCCCCCAAATGGGAGAACGATGCACGACGAGGGGGAACATACAAAGTAAAACAAAAGAGAATTTTTGAGAAATCCAAGCATGGCAAAAAAAATATTCCATGAATTAAAGCACGAAACAAAGGTGTGGATATCCTAATCCCGTTGAAAGGTAGCTAACACATGCAATAAGAGTTCACATATAGTATTTCATGCAAGAGTTAGAAGCATGGGGGTAGGATGGTAAAATAACCGTTTTTTTGGAAATGAAGCGTGAAAATCTAGGAACTTCAAATAGAGGGGCATATTAAAATACGATAAATAGCTAGAAGCATGCCTTAAATACAATCACAACCAACAATCTCAAAATATAGCAGATAAACCCAAAAGATGGCAAAACACATATATGAGCATTGAATAATCAAAGAAATAACGTGATGGAAAAAGGTGCTCAAATGCGAAAAGTGAAGAATGAGTGCAAAATATCATTGAGGGTTCATCTCTAGAAAGAGGCAAGAATGAAATGGAGAAAAAGAAAAATGCATGATGGGAATGATGCATAAAAATGAGAAGAAAATTTTTTTGATGAATGAAAAAGGTGAAAAATGGAAGAAAATAAAGGAAACTTGCATGAAATGCAACTCCCCCAAGCTAAAGCTTGTATTGCCCTCAATGCAATAAGATCACACATGAGAGGGCAAAGATAAAATGGGAGGGGAAATGCATCAAAAATAACAAAAATGACTATGGGTGATACTCTCCCCCAAGCTAATATAAGTTATTCCCAAAAGATATGAAAATCCGATACGGGGCATAAAAGATAAAGGGGAGAGTGAACAATAGGCAAAACAGGCATCACCACCCTTTGGAGGGGGTAGGGGTCTCATGGAGAAAAATGATAACGGGGCCAAGAAAAGTGCCAAAAGAACAAGGATAGGGTGATGGTTGTGAAATGATAGAAGGGCACAATATGATGGGTTATTATGATGCAAAAGCAAACCCTAGATACGCTCCCCTTGCTAATGAGAGGAGACGAGATTATTCTAATCTAAACTAGAAAGAGGTAAATATTTACACTACTAGATTATGATACACCTGAGCATAGGCAGATCCAGAATCTGCAGTGGGGAAGGTAGCTGCTCTAACTGCTCCTGCTGTGGCTCTGCCAGAAGTGATGTGCCACGTGTGCCAATGGACCCAAGCAATGCACCTCCAAGCATCCTTAACAGGTGTCCACATGTAACCTATAAAGGATGAGATGCATTAGTCCATGGCAAGAAATCATTTCCCAAAATAAATGTATCCCAGAGATAGTCGCGGTATATGATGAGAAAATATATGAGATGTGGTGAATACTCCGTGGAAATGGTATGCTATCCTCTATGCTAGAGGCATGCTCATCGCTCTCGGTATCACTGTGTGCAGGCTCCAATAGCCTGTTGAAGTCGTCCCCATCATCGGCGTGGAATGTGGCACCGCAGGTAGGCTCTGTGGATTCCACCAAGGGAGGGGAAGACTCCTCCAACTGCTCATCGCACTGCGGCTTATGCTCCAAGGGGATCGGCTCCTCGGAGTCGTGCTCATCATCCCAGATGACGTCATCATGGCCCTCCAACACCAGATGCAGAAGAAGAGGCTACAGAGGTAGCTGAGGAGATGGTGGAGCTGTGGAATCCTCAGGAATGACCCTGAAGTCCAAGTACTCCCAGATGTCCCACTCGCAAGTATGTGTAGTCTCTGCAGGCTCCTCGGTACTCTTGGTGATGTCACTGCCAATGTACAGTGCACATTCATCTCTGCAAGGTGAGCTGTGAAGTCTATCTGCACAGGTGAGGTACTGGAATGTGCCTTCCGGAACAACATCCTCCGGTGACTCCAAGCGGGGCAGCCCGCCCAAGATGAAAGTCTCTCCCCCTTGGCAGTAACATGCCCCACTGTCACTCTCGCTGTCCGAGAAGAATGCATCGTTATCCAATTCGTAGACACAGAAGCAGGGGTCGACGGGTAGCGGCAAGTCAGAAGGTGCACCTCAACTGCACTCGGAAATCTCCAAAGTAGCCCCACCAGTAGAAGCTCCGAGAACATCCCGAGAAGAGACAATGGCTTCGTTCACCAATGCACCAACCTTCACCTCATCTTCAATGGTGTGGTCATCGCAGATGTAATAGATTCATCCCATAAAGGCCGAGGGTGCATTGCAAATGTAGCGGGGTGCTTGGGGAATTGGATCTCAGGGAATGGCTTCTAAGATTTCGGTGTGGTGGCTCTGATCATGCGCAATCTCTGCAAGAGTGATGGGTAATAGCTCGGAGATTGTGGAGTTTTGTCGACGAACAATGTCCTCGAGAAAGGGAACAAGGGCCTCATCAAGAAAGGGAACAATGGCCAATATTTCCATGGGTGGTGGAGGGATGTGTTGAGGAAATTGGTTGGAGGGGTATAAGAATGTGTTGTTGGAGTTTGGGTGTGTGGTGAGGGTACGGGAAGTAAATATGCACTCCAATCTTTCGTGCCTCGCCATGCCACAATCCTCACAAACAACCATCTCAAATGAACCGGTTCCTCCCACTAGAGCATTGGAACAAGAATTTCACATTGCAAGCAAATATATATATGTACAACACAAATAGAAAACTCGAGATGAGCGTCAATAGTACAAGAGAATAATAAAAAGATAATGCAAAATATAGTGGAGGGGAAAATTTTCTTTGTTTATTATTATTATTATTATATATATATATATATATATATATATATATATATATATATATATTTGTGCGAAGTCTAACGAACCTAAGCTAATATCAAACCAAACGCCTCCCCGGCAACGGCGACAAAAACTTGACCGACGCCCCATTTATGATTAGGGCGCGGTGTCATTTTACCGCAAGTGCACGGTTAATGTAGGGTGCGGGTATATCGAACATAGGGAAGTGGATGGCTTGATGGCGACTAGCCTCACCTAGGTTGTTTGAGAGCTACGCGGATGATATGAGTGGGTAGTGTAGAAATAAAGGAGAGATGAAAAAGACAAGAAATGAATCCCCACTAACATGGGCTAGAGCGCTCATGACACTTGGTATTCGACTCGACCTAGGATGACACATTGCCCCAAAAGGTGTTACCCAGTGCCTCATGGGCCCGATATTCCGGTCGGTGTCCATAATGATACGCTAGGTCTACCCGGTTTCGGACGGTGGGCATTCCCATATCCAACACCCTCTGCAACCTAGAGCATTAAGGCCACAATGATAGCTCCCAACATTTCGTCCAAACCGTTCCCACGTGCAAGGACTCGATGTCAACGCTAGGGGCTCAGCTATGGCTAGAGAATCAAACTCCTGTTTTATTTCCTCTTGGTCCGACGGTCAAAGGGGGTCTTTCTCCCGCCAATGACAATGAAACACCCTAGCGTACCCCTAATGGCCAAATAGGTCGAATGTGATTCCTAGCAATACATCAAAGCGGATCTTGACGGGACAAGCATCCGGAGCCCAGCCCCCAACTCCATCTAGTGTGTTTCCATACGTGTTGGTCTCAGATTGCTAGACATCTCCATTTACACTTTACATCAAACACTTGCCATGCAATCAAGTCAAATGAAATATCTCAAGCATCAATCCTACTATAACCCATATTAGGGTTCATCAAACACTACTCAATGATGAAGAACATGATAGCAAGCAATAAAAGATGCAAATAAACATTCACCATCAAGCTTATTGAAAATAACACAAAGCAATGGAAATAAGAGAAGAAATACCTATCTTGCATTAGAATCCATCAATCGATTACAAGATTTATTAAAAGAGAAACCCTAATCTAAACTAATATAAAGCTCCTATGAAAGGAGCAAAAAAGCCCTGGAAAATAGAGGGTAACCCTTTACAAGTCATCCAACATCTCATCTTTATAGGCCCCCACAAAACCCTAACAATTCGGGTCCAAAAACCCACTAAAACTGCTAAAAAGGTGCCACTCGATCGGTTGGAAGTTCCACCGATCGGGTGGAAACAAACAGTAACTCAGAACTGCTGAAAATGGACTCAACCGGTCGGTTGGATAGCCCACCCGATCGGTTGAAGTTCAAATTCCAGACAGCCCAGAATTTTAGCACCCAGCTGCGCTCAGAAAATTCCAGAAAAATGTAGAAAAATTGGATTTGGGCATGTGACCTATCGTTGGAAAGATAACGACGATGCCGACGCTAGAAATATAAGAGATCAGCTAAAATCCCGCTGAAATGATAGCATATTTTCAATTAATGCATTAGCAGTGCACGAAAGGGGAAGAAAAGGCCACCCGATCGGTTGAAGTGTCAACCGGTCAGGTGAGTTCTTCCCCAAGATGACCCAAGGGGATGACCCGATCGGTTGACAAGTCAACCTATCGGGTGTTCTTTGGCACTCAAAAACAGAGAGCATTGTCACACCCAACCGATCACTGAACCGATCGGTTGGGGTTCGCTTCTTTGCTTGCTCCTCCACGGGTCGATACGGTGCACGAACCGATCGGGTGGCTTATCCACACGACTGGTTGAAGCTCCAAAACTTCAAATCCTCAACTTTGGCCATCAGACATTTGCCGTATAAACGCGCTTTGGTCCCGACATGCAAGTTTGACTCCAGAAGACACCGAAATGCCCACATTTACCTGAAATACAAACAATACACCCAATAGTCAATATGAACCAAAATGTGATATATACAACATGGAATGAGATGAAACACATATGAAAACACGATGAAGAGCGTGTGCAAAAGGTGAAATATGAACACGCATCATACACCAAGCTCTCTCTCTTCCTTAAGTTCCACACTAACTTAAGCATTGGAGGGGATTTGGGTCGGAACCCTGATCCGACACCCCTAACGAGTCACTGTGGTACAGATCGACGATCGCTGTCCAACATAGAAGGTCGACGTCGAGCTCTCCAACCTCGAATGATCGAATCAATAGCCACCCGAGGGTCGATCGAAGGTCGCATCACCCCCAGCTACCATCATTCGACCCTAGTTCATCCAACCAAGGGTCCCACTCTAGCTGTTGACGAGGCTCCAAATCAGCGCTTTGAGTCTACGTCAGCTTGACAACTGTCTCGGTCAATTTTGGCCAAAACAGTTTGGCACCGTCTGTGGGAAACGTTGACCAGCTTGACATCCCAAAGCAATTCAAAAAATATGACAGCATGACTCAGCAACGTCAGACCGGTTGAAGGTCCAAAGGAGAGGCCAATAGCAAACATCGTCTTGGTGGAGGATGTCGTGGACTCCACAACGCTACCACCTCGACCTGAGGAGGAAACAAAGGATCCTGGGGTGACCCGAAAGGAGTTTACCCAGTTCACCGAGCAGATCGATAGGAGCCTAGGCGCTTTGGCAACCTTAATACGCCAGAACATGAGGAGCCCATCCCCAGTAAATGAGCCGCAGTCGCCCCCAAATCCGTACCTAACGCCAACGAGGGGTCAGCATTCCTAAGAGATCTCGGGGACCCAAGAGCAGAGATTAACCTCCACGATTCGACCACCCAGCCCACCAATACAACGGAGCCGGAGTCGATAATCGAGCTTTCGTGCCCCAGGGGGAACCCCCCTACTCTAATTACTGGGCGGCCACCCGCAACATATTGGATCCGGTAATGTACGAGGCTCCTCCAGGTTATAACCCACTAAACCCTACAGGTGGATTCATGAGGAGGGAAGAGATCTTGAATCGATCCTCTAGAGCCAACTTCTCGCAACCTGGAGCAGGAGGATCCGTACTGGTCCAATCTGCGATTCGGAAGACCCCCCTGAAGGAGAATATCCTCTCTGCTCCTTTTCTTTCCAAATTTCAACCTCCCTGCTCTACCAGCTTATGATGGCAGAGGCGACCCATGGTTGGACATTCATAAGTATTTGAATTTCATGTTACTCCACGGGGCCGATGAGCCATACCTTTGTAGAGCTTTCCATGCTACCTTGATCAAAAGGGCAGAAAGCTGGTATGAAGGGCTAACCTGTGGCTGCATCGGCTCATTCGACGAACTGGCGGAGATATTCTGCAAGCAATTTGCCGTAGGGAAATGATCCAAGAAGAAGTCGTCCCACCTCTCCTTGCTCAAACAAAATAAGAATGAATCAATCTGAGCCTTCGTCCAGAAATTCAACGATGAGAGGCTCGATGTAGAAGAGACACCGGACATGACCGTCATAGCGGTGCTCACCTAGGAGGTCAGGAACAAGCACCTAAGGAGGGTCCTTCACCAGTTCCCTCCTAACACCGTCGTAGAGATGCTCAACATAAAAGATCGGTTCACTTCCTCCGAGGAAGCGGAAGAACCAGCTGGAGCTAATGCAAAGAGTACCCCCTCCCACCGTAGAGACACGAGGCGAGAGAAACCAAACTCGAAAAACCCCCGCCAGGAGTCCCAAGACAAGAGACCCCAGGAGAGGAGCCCTCAAAGCAAGGAGCATCCTACCTACGCTAAGTCGGTCGTCCCTAAAACAGAAGTCCTCGCATATGCCCTGCGAGAAGAGCTGATCCAAGAGGCTACAAAGAAGGGCAAATACAAGAAGAGGGACAACCTCAAATTCTGCAAATATCACAACGACTATGGACACGACACAAACGACTGTTGGACTTTAAAAAAAGAGATCGATGCCTTAGTCAAGCGAGGACACCCAAAGGGCCCGGCCAATGATCCACCCAACAAGGAAGGATCATCAAAACATAAGGGCAAGATGATGGGATATCATGTCACCAAAGTGGTCGACTAATGAGCCATCCAAGACTCAAGGCGAATAAAAGGGCAATGAATAGCAATAGCTCCGACGTCGATCGAAAAACATCTGTACGCCTTTTTTCCGTTTTTTCTTTTACTTCCATCAATAAAGCTTGTCTCTTTTTTCCAAATGAAAGTTTTGCTTCCATAAGCATTCGTAAAGTCTAAAAAAGAAAAACATCCCTTCAAGATTCCCATCGAAAAGGATCCGATCCTCAAGAGGTCTTGATAAAACTAAACTTATGTTGATGTAATTGACTCTCAATCGATCGTCAGCCAAAATTCGAAGGGGCCACCACTTCGCCTCTGAACGAATCTCCTGAATGAGCGTCAACCGTAAGTCGAAGGGACTTCCCCTTTGCCACTGAACGGCTCTCCTGAACGAGCGTCAGCCGTAAGTCGAAGGGGCTACCCCTTCGCCACTGAACGACTCTCCTGAATGAGCGTCAGCCGTAAGTCGAAGGGGCCACCCCCTCGTCACTGAACGACTCTCCTAATCGAGAGTCAGCCATAAGTCGAAGGGGCCACCCCTTCGCCACTGAATGACTCTCCTAAATGAGCATCAGCCGTAAGTCGAAGGGGTCACCCCTTTGCCACTGAACGAGCGTCAGCCATATGTCGAAGGGGCCACCCCTTCGCCACTGAACGACTCTCCTGAACGAGCGTCAGTCGTAAGTCGAAGGGGCTACACCTTCGCCACTGAAAGACTCTCCTAAACGAGCGTCAGCCGTAAGTCGAAGGGGCCACCCCTTTGCCACTAAACGACTCTCTTGAACGAGCGTCAGCCATAAGTCGAAGGGGCCACCCTTTCGCCACTGGATGACTCTCCTAAAACGAGCGTCAGCCGTAAGTCGAAGGGGCCACCCCTTTGCCACTGAACAACACTCCTAAACAAGCATCAGCCGTAATTCGAAAGGGCCACCCCTTAGCTACTGAATGACTCTCTTGAACGAGCATCAGCCGTAAGTCCTAAATGACTCTCCTGAACGAGCATCAGCCGTAATTCGAAGGGGCCACCCCTTCGCTACTGAACGACTCTCCTGAATGAGCATCATCCGTGATTCGAAGGGGTCACCACTTCACCATTGAACGACCCAAATTCCCATATCGTCAACCATGAATCGGGTAGATCTCTCCCTCTCCATGGAACATGGTGGTCAAATTCTAAATGTGGTTCGATGGTTTACCCTCGATCACCCCGAAGTAGTGCCTAACCCATCGAAAGGGACCATCAGGCATTGAGACCACCACGGGGCGTGAGCAACAATAAACAAAGAGATGCAATGGCATATGAGTATACACAGGCCAATTCTCCTATCACTTTCCATTGCAAAACATTGTTTTCACTTACATTACCCCCACCTATACATTCAAACATTTCTACAAGCAAGCCTAAAGCTAAAGCCCCGAGATCTTACAGTGGCCGTTCAGGCCCTCGATCTCCATCCAGTGTGGTCGTAGGCTCTGGCTCTTCTATAGTGCCCGTTCTTGCTTTGTCGCCAGCCATGGTGGTAGCCTCGTCCATAGGAGATGCCTTATCCATGCCTCGGCTTGACTCGTCATCACCTTGGCTCGACTCATCCTCACCAAGGTCTGAAAATATCACCAAGATCTCGTCGATCTCCACGGAGAAGTCAGGGAATCGGTTCTTCATCTCCAATCAGAATCGCTCGTAAGCTTGCTTATATAGCTCATCAAAGTAGGGAAACGCATCCGTGAAATCTCGGATCGCCTTCTCTGCGATGACATCGACTTCGACCCTCTCCTCCAGCAAAGCATATTCTGCTCGCTCTCTCGAGGCGATTTGTTCAGCCTCCCTCCTACGAGACTCGCTCAGCTCTTGCTCGAGTTTCTGAATGACTAATGACCTCGTCTCGAAGAGAAGGATGATTCTTTCTAGCTCAGATTGGGACTTCTCCACCCTTGACCTAACGGCCTCCAAGGTGACACCATGGTTGGCTACCACCGAAGCTCGACGATGCAACGCCGATGTCGCCACTAGAACCTGTATACAACATTCGACTATCAGCTTATGCATTGATATCAGCATCGATAGAGGCCCAAACAATAATCACCTGGATGCTGGCATGGACGGCTATTGACGCAAGCCGCTCATAATCGACCCTTTCCACGACAGCCATGTCCCGTGGAAGGGTCGCATTCTCGGCAATGCGGGAGGCGGTCCCATAGTCGAGGAGAGCAGAATCCCCATGCCTCAAGGGAAACGTCGCCTTGGCAAGCTCCTCCTCAGAACAGTCGAAGGGAGCCTAAGGAGATCAGCCTTCCAGCAACATCGGCCTATACTCCTCGGGGATGTCTTCAGGCAACCTTACGGAGGGAGACAGACCCCCCGACGCCAGGAGTCCTAGTGCAAGTGGAGATTCGGTGGAACCTGGGTCTCCCTCGAATCTTCCTCAGAAAAAGCATCACTCCCTAGCTGGGAGACTTGCTCCTCGAATGCGTTCGACACAGACGGTTCCGAGTCGCTGAGAACGAGCTTCCGCCTTTTCTTGCCCCCCTCCAGTGCAACCACCTCAAACTCGGAGGGGGACCCTTTCTTCTGCTGCTGCTTAGGGCGAGCCACCTGGGGCGATCCCCTCAACGATCATTGGCCGATCTTCGGATGGCTGGGCCATCGATCTTGATGCGATCGATGCCCAGGGTGACAATATTATCGCCTCTGCCTCTCTGATGGAAGCCTCGACTGCTTCCTTCAAGGCGGGATCTACCTGATAATCCACATTGGTCATACCTACCAGAACAACAAACGAGTTAGGTTGAGTAACGAAGGTCAAACATTTGGCGAGCACGGGAGAACCAACCTTTTTTCCACACAGTTCAACGTAACAGGTTGTCCGACCACAGCCACTCGATCGACCTCATGCCCTCCAGCAGGCTCTTCAGAATGCCGGCGGCTTTCTTCTCCTCAATGGTCAGTGGATTATCCTCGGCAGGCCCCAAATCAGGGGCACCCCAACCAGTACAGAAGCTTGCCTCCCCTGGAAGATCACAAACACAAACTCATCTTTCCATTTGGGATTAGAGGTGGGAAGATCTTCCAGCAACTTCCTGCCTCGATGGGCCATTATCGTATACCACCCCAGGGACTTAATGGGAGGAATAGAGAATAAGTGGTTGAACAGACGTAGGGATGGCTCGATTCCCTTCGTCATGCACAAGACTATGAAGCCCATCAGCATGCCGATAGTGTTCGGCATCAACTAGCAGAGAGAAATGTTTAGGGTACACAGGAAGTACCGCAGGAAGGGATGCATAGGAAATCGAAGGCCCCGCTCGAAGGCTTTGACATAAACCCCTGCTTCCCGATCACCAGGATGATGAGCCCTCTCATCCCTCCCAAGCAGTCTGATTTGATAATCGAGACGAACATAGCTCATCTTAAGCACGGCGATTTGGCCGGCCTTGACTTTGGACCTCATATTCGCTAACAAGCCTAGCTCCATGACCCCTTCCTAATTCTTCTGAATGGCGGTGACCACGTTACTCCTATTAATGCGGGAAGATTGTGACCCCATTATGGGTGTCCGTTATCTCCCCAACGTCTCTAAAGGGACCCTGAACGTCAATAAATAGAGAAAAGGGTCCCATCTTCAAGGTACGAGGTCTAAGACATAGAACTCTATCTTCTCACTTTTACCATTCTTATATTCGAGCTTGCATCGTCCGTCTAGAGACGAACCTCTTTGGGTCGATCTCAGCTACACCAAGCTCTCTATCTTCCTTAAGTTCCACACTAACTTAAGCATCGGAGGGGATTTGGGTCGGAACCCAGATCCGACCACCCTAACGAGTCATTGTGGTGCAGATCGACAATCGCTATCCAACATCGAAGGTTGACGTCGAGCTCTCCAACCTCGAACGATCGACTCAACAACCGCCCGAGGGTTGATCGAAGGTCGCATCACCCCCAGCTACCATAATTTGACCCTGGTTCCTCCAACCAAGGGACCTACTCCAACTGCTGACGTGGCTCCAACTCAACGCTTTGAGTCTACGTCAGCTTGACAACTGTCTCGGTCAATTTTGGCCTTAACAGGCGTCCATGGCAGTTTGATAGGCATGTGAAGCATGATGGCTTTACAAATAAATACTCATTTGTAGTTAATCAACGATCAATCACTCTTGTACCATTGACACCACAACAAGTGTATGAGGATCAAGGGAGATTGCAAAAAGAGAGTGATCAAAAGAAAGAGAGTGCACAAAAGAAAATGAGTGAAAATCAGAGAGAGGTCGGTAAAAATGAGAGAGGAAAAGTAAATCATAATTCGGCCATTTAAAGAAAATCAAAGAGAAAATAAAAGAATTTCTATGCAAAAATGAGTGAAATTAAGATAGCAATGTTTTCAAATCAGCCGATGATTGTACTTTTGTACAACGAGGCATTATTAAATACTAACGAACTTGACCTTACTTTTCCTAGTTCTGTTGTTTCTCTTTTACAGGAATATGAGGATGTTTGTCCCGAAGAAACACCACATGGGTTGCCTCCAATCCGAGGGATTGAACATCAGATTGATTTTTTCCCAGTGCGACGATTCCAAACCGACCAGCCTATAAGTGCAATCCCGAGAAGACAAAGGAACTTCTACGACATGTAAGTGAGTTGTTGGAGAAAGGGTACGTAAGGGAGAGCATAAGCACATGCTTTGTTCTAGTTTTACATGTACCTAAGAAGGATGGGACGTGGAGAATGTGCGTTGATTATCGAGACACCAATAACATAACGGTAAAGTATCGTCATCATATTCCTTGCTTATATGATATGTTAGATGAGCTGCATGGTTCTTGTGTACTTTCTAAAATTGATTTAAAAAGCGGTTATCATCAGATTAGAATGAAAATATGGTTTGTATGAATTGTTAGTTATGCCTTTTGGTTTGACTACTACTCCGAGCACTTTTATGAGACTTATGAATCATGTTTTACGTGCATTTATAGTAAGATTTGTTGTTCTCTACTTTGATGATATACTCATTTATAGCAAAAACTTGGATGATCATGTAGTATATTTAAATTCTGTTTTAAATGTGTGTAGGAAAGAAAAATTATTTACTAACATAAAGAAGTGTACTTTTTGCACAGATAAGATTGTATTTCTGGGATTTGTTGTTAGTGCACAAGGTATACAGGTTGATGAAGAGAAGATATGTACAATACAAGAGTGGACAAGTCCCACAAATGTAGGTAATGTTCGTTGTTTTCATGGACTTGATAGTTTTTACCAGCGGTTTGTGAAGGAATTTAGTAGCATAGCCACACCACTTACTGAAGTGATCAAGAAGAACGTTGGATTTTGATGGGGACAAGAACAAGAGAAGGTGTTTCAACTAATCAAAGAGAAGTTGACCAACGCTCCTTTATTGTCTGTACCTAACTTATCAAAAACATTTGAGATGATGCTTTAGGTATTGGCATATGTGCAGTTCTTATGCAAGGAGGACAACCAATTGCTTACTTCAGCAAAAAACTAAGCATGGCAGCTTTAAACTACTCCACTTATGATAAGGAGTTGTATGCTTTGGTTCGAGCTTTAGAGACATGGCCGCACTACCTACGGGTAAAGGAATTCGTGATTCACATGGATCATGAGTCCTTGAAACACTTGAAGGGACAGCTCAAACTGAACAAAAGGCATGCTCGTTGGGTGTGGTTCATCGAGATGTTTCCTTACATCATTCGATATAAGCAACTTAATGAGAATGTGATCGTTGATGCACTTTCTCGTAGGTATGCAGTACTTTCTACTCTTGAAGCAAAATTGCTTGGGTTTTAGTGCATTAAAAATTTATATCCTGATGACCACGAATTTTGTGAGGAATACCAGGCTTGTGAGAAAACCCCTTATGGTAAGTTCTTTAGACATGATGGGTTCCTATTTCGAGAGAATAAGTTATGTGTGCCAAATTGTTCCTTAAGAGAGTTGTTTGAGCAAGAATCTCATGGTGGGGTATTAATGGGACATTTTGGAGTTAGAAAGACTTTAGTTGTTTTGTAAGAACACTTCTATTGGCCACACATGAAAAGGGATATTGAGAGAATTTATAGGAGATGTGTCACATGTAGGAAAGCTAAATCTAGAGTTCAGCCCAACAGTTTGTATACCCATTTATCAATTCCTAGAGATATTTCAATGGACTTTGTGTTAGGATTGCCTATGACTAAACGAGGAATAGACTCAATTTTTGTGATTGTGGATAGATTTTCTAAGATGGCACAATTTATTCCATGTCACAAAATGAATGATGCCTCACATATTGCTGATTATTCTTTATGGAGATTTTGAGATCACGGTGCATGCCTAGAACAATTGTTTCAGATCGATATGCTAAGTTCTTGAGTTATATTTAGAAGACTTTGTGGTGTAAGTTAGGTACTAAGCTGTTGTTTTCTACTACTTGTCAACCACAAACTGATGGTCAAACTGAAGTAGTAAATAGGACTTTATCTACCTTGTTAAGGGTAATCATTAAAAAGAACATCAAAACATGTGAAGACTGTTTACCACATGTTGAGTTTGCTTACAACCGAGCTATTCATTCTGCTACTAAATTTTCACCATTTGAAATTGTTACTGGATTTAATCCGTTAACTCCATTGGATTTATCTACTTTACCTTTGACTGAGCATGTTAATTTAGATGGAAAAAAGAAGGTTGACTTTGTCAAGCAGATTCATGAGAAAGCAAGACTTAACATTGAGCAAAGAACGGAGCAATAAGCAAAACAAGCCAATAAGGGGCGTCACAAGTTGATCTTGGAACCTGGCGATTGGGTATGGTTGCATATGAGAAAGGAGAGATTTCCAGAATAGAGCCGCTCAAAATTGCTTTCAAGGGGAGATGGCCCTTTCTAAGTCCTAGAGCGCATCAATGATAATGCTTACAAGCTAGATTTACCTGGTGAGTACAATGTAAGTGCTACATTTAATGTTACTGATTTGATTCCTTTTGATGTAGGTGATGATTTGAGGACAAATTATTTTCAATGGGAGTGGAATGATGCAAATCACAGCACAACTTCAAAGGATCTAGTTCAAGTTCCAATTGGATCAGTTACAGGTTTGCGAGCAAAGAAGTTCAAAGATGTACTCAATGGGTTAATTCAAGAGATTTGGGCTCAATAAAATTCATTGAGACCCATTGAGCATGAGCTATGTGTTCAACAAAGATGGCTAAATATGGTTCAAGTTCCAGAAGAATCCAACTACGGCTAGCTAAAATTCAGCAAGTAAATTGGCATGTTTAGGATTAATATTTTTGGAAGGTTTGCATGCCAAGATACTCTTTTTAGAAGGCTTGCATGCCTAGATAATTACTTTTATTTTCTATTTTTGGAAGGCTTGCATGCCTAGATAATGACTTTCATTTTCTTTTTTTTGGAAGGCTTGCATGCCTAGATAATTACTTTCCTTTTCTAATTTTTGGCAAGTGATCAGCCAATTAATGGGCTGATTTTTAGCCATAATTTTAGTCTAAAATTTAGGAAATTTTCATGTTATTTTGAGTCTTTTAAAAGGCATCTAAGCAATGAAAAAAGAAAGTTGATTATTCGGTAAAAATATTCTAAGAGAATTTCTCTGTAGTTCTTTGAAGGACTATTCGAACTTATCAGGAATTTTCCGTGGCGTTCACCATCCACTTATTAAATAGATTTCCACCACCGTTTGTAACGTCTTCCTTATATCGAGGTTCTTGTCATGCAATAAGCAATGGGTTGAGGTCATATATACCGAGGTTATTGATTTGTCGTAACAACGTGTCTAGGTCTCAATCCAAATTCTGATTGTAGAACGATCTTGAGTTCCTCTTCGTTGTCGGGTCTCATCATTCTTGGCAGGTTCGCATCACATAGACACAAGAGTCACCGTGTAAACAAATGAGGGTATTTTTTGTGTATCTCAGCTTCACACTCCAATGTGTACTTTCGTGGAGACTCTCGGTGCCACATGACCATTATAAGGTTAATGGATTTCTTTCTCAGCATTTTCTGTCTCTGATCCAAAATAGCCACATGTTATTGCTTATAGGTCAGATCTGCTCGCACCTCAATTTCGAAAAAGTCCATTACATGACTGGGATCTCCTACGTACCTTCAGAGTTGGGATACGTGAAATACGTCATTCACACCTTCAAGAATGACGGCAATACCAAGCGATAGGAAACCTCACCAATGCGAGCTAAGATCTCAAATGGGCCGATGTATCTTGGGCTCGGTTTTCCACGTCTGCCAAAACGTATAGTGCCCCGAGTATGTGATATTTTCAAGAAGACATAGTCACTAGGCTGGAACTCTAAGGGACGTCTCTGTGTATCAACCCAATGCTTCTCACAGACTGTCTGTACCACATCGATTGATTCAACAACCATGTCAGGGGCCAGAAATTCACAGTCTCGAACATCATCACATCTTAAAGGTGATCGGCACTTCCTTCCGTACAAGGCCGCAAAGGGTGTCATTCCAATGCTTACTTGATAACTATTGTTATAGGCGAATTCTGTTGAGTATTGGACTTCTCCTTACTTGGTGTTAATGATGAGCAAACATAAATACTTGTGACTAATCCCTATTCGCAGTTAATCCATTGCCTAAGCAGATCATGAAGATCAATTTGCAATCGATGACACTCAAAGATCATTAAAAGCAAAGGAAGTGTGTTGGATGATCATAGATGGTGATTGAAGCTCCTAGAATACTTCAAGCTCAAGCGTTGGATAGAAGAGAGAGTTCTTCAAATGTAATTTTCTTGTCCCTCTTCTAGTATGTATCTTATAAGTAGAACTTTGTTGGAGCACACACACATCTTCATTTCAGTCTTAGGATACCATTAAATCAACTGTCCTTAGACTCTAATTCATTTCTATCTAGATTGTGCATGTCATGTTTTTAACAGTCGACTGCTGAACGATTTACAGTCGCCTGTCTTAAAACAGTCGACTGTGTTTTGTTCTACAGTCGTCTGTTATGCACAAACTTTTACAGTCTAGTTATGGGCTTCTTAGCTTTAACTCTCACAGGGGACTTATGTAGATATCACAGGCACCTGTCCAAGTGATAGTCGATTGTGTCTTGTTAGTCAGTCGCATGTCTATCCTCAGCCCAATTCTATTTCTCTGTTTGATCTGGCCAGTCGACTATTGTCGGATTTAGAGTCGACTGTCCAATGGCACAGTCGACTGTCAATGCTTTAACAGTCGTCTGTCTTTGAGCCTCTTTAATGACTCAACTCTCTGGAAAATGTCAGGGTCTTGACAGTCGTCTGTAGAAGGAATTATAGTCACCGGTTTAGTTTAACAGTCGACTGTCTTCTCTTCATCAGTCGCATGTCCTGTATTCCCAGACTTTTCTCAGATTTCCTCAACTTACCCAGCTTACGTCCAGTCGCCCGTTGTAGGATTTACAGTCGCATATTGGTTTAACAGTTGACTGTCTATGCCTCATCAGTCGACTGTCCACGTGGTAAGTTACCGTTATGAATTCTCACCTACCCTCTGTCACTGTGCAGCAGTCGACTGTGAGTTATTCAACAGTCGACTGTCGCGGGCACAGATTCTATCCGTTGAGTTTTTCCTCACGGATTTCAAAGGGCTTTTTGGTGATTCAGTTTAAAGGGTTTAAGAAACCTATAAAAGAAGCCTCTACTGTTCCATTGAAAGGCTAGACTCTTTGATTATCTCTTGCTCAAACATTCAAGCTTTCATTTGTTTAAGATCAAAGCTCTCAAAATCCAATAGCCCAAGAATTCCTATCTTACTTCTCTTGCTCTCCAACCTAGAACCAAACAGAAATCTTCTAGGCATTTGGTGCAATCAAGAGAAAGGGCTTTCCTCTATTCCAAGAGAGTCTTTCAACACACAACAAACTTCTCCTTCAAGTTCTACTTCAAGGCATAGGTGATTGTAAGTGTTGCTTAATTTCATATTTCATAACTTTCGTTATTTGATTTACTCTCGGGTTGTGAGAGTGGTTTGCTTGCTCCCAAGTTGTGGGATTCAAGGTCAATCGATTGTATTTCGATTTCATGTGTAGGGTTGCTACAAGTGAGTTTTAAGGAAACCTCAAGTTGGGGCTCTAAATTGAGTATCCGGTTGTTTACCGGGTGGAAGGGACGTATGATTACCGGGAACAAGTCGGGAAGTGACTTGACTAATCCGAACCCTTGAAACATCCTTGCATTCGCATCTGTTTCATTTTGGGTTTTCACTTTTTCCGCATTATTTGTTGGTTAGGAATTTAATTTGGTGTAACTATCTTTTTAAATTACATAAACACTATTCAACCCCCTTCTATTGTTTTCCTCATAGCCAGGGACCTTACAATTGGTATCAAAGCACTGGTTTATTGCTATGGCATCCAACAACAACAACGTTCCTCCACCGTCTTCGTACAACAATCACGATCGTGATGGAGCGTCCACTGTTTTCGAAGGACAATCAACGATGCGTCCTCCGCGTTTCAATGTCACGAACTTCGGCTATTGGAAATGCCAGATGGAGACGTTCCTAAGGAGTGCTTCCCTTTGGAGAACCCTCCACAAGGAATACGTCGAGACCATCGAAGAGGATTTCGAAAAATGGACGACTTCCAAGAAATCCGCCGAAGTCAACAACGCAAAGGCAATGAACGCTCTTCATTGTGTGTTGGACCCAGATGAGTTCAATAAGATATGCACATGTAAGAGTGCATATCAATTTTCGAACCATCTCGTCGTTACCCATGAGGGAACGAACAAGGTAAAACTTTCTAAACTCTATGTTGCCGTGCAAAATTTCAATATGTTTCATATGCAGGAAAATAAAAGCATAGCATCGATGTACGGACGTTTTACCGATATCACTAATGAACTGGAAGCTCTCGGACAAGTCTATTCCCACGAAGATAAGGTAAGGAAGATCATAATGGAAATGACCTCCAAGTGGGAAAGACGAGCTATCGCCATCGAGGAGGTCAACGACTTGAAGACTTACACAGTTGTGAATCTTATCGACACTCTCATGTCCTACGAAGTAAGACGGGAGAATCGATTAAAGATTCGAGCTATGATGAACCCTTTGGAGGCCAAGAAGAAAGCTTTGGCATTCAAAGCCAATTCTTCATCCTCCGATAGTGAAGAATCAGAAAATGAGATGGACTTGGAGGAAATGGCTCAAATGGCAAAGAAGTTTCAACGCTTCTTTTGCAAAGGTAAATTTTCCTCTAAGAATAGATTTGATTCTACTAATAACACTTCCTCTCTTTTCTTTAAGTGTAATAAGCCAGGGCACATCAAGAAGGATTGCCCAATGCTACAAAACAAAGAGAAGTGGAAGGCACCGAAGTACCACAGGTCCAACAGGAATAAGAAAGATAAGAAGAAAGGACTAGTCGGTACATTCAATGACTCAAGTGGAGACTCATCAAGCGAATCTGATGATGAGAAGGGTGAAAGTACCCACATGTGTTTCATGGCCCAGGAAGATTCATCTCTGATGAAAGTGATTCCGACATGGATGAACCTGAGATGACTGTTGACAATCCATCCATTCCATGCATTATCAACAATGACACCATTGTTGATACATTAACCCTTAAGAAAGCGAACTTAGCTTCTCAAAATGTCACTTTGAGAAATGAGGTGAATACCCTCAAATCTCAACTAGATCAAACACATCCTAAGGATAACATTGATCTAGTTTCATGTCACACACAATTGGGTTTAGAGAATGAATCTCTTAAAAGCCAAGTGCAGGAGCTCAAAGCACAGGTGTCCACATTGGATACCAATATTTCTTCTCTTCAGGAGAAATATGAGCTCATGTCCTCCTGTATTATGAGATTTAATAAGGGGAAAGGACAAAACGATTTGCTAGCAAACCAATTTCCGGCCACACATCGTGTTGGGCTTGGTTTTGTGGAAGAAAATGCATCCAATGCTCACACCTCCTATAATGGTGTCACTATAGACTTTGTGAGGCCATCCTCCGATGCACCACAAGTGGTGTCAAAGACACTATAAGTAGCAAACCTACCAAGAAAGTCACCACTTCACAATCTCTTCCTTTTGGCAAGAAACCCACTAAGGGTGGAAACCAAAAGAGAAGCCATGCTTACATGTACACCAATAGTCATCCACGTAGAAAATCTCCTACTTCACAAGTGGATACTTATGACACTTTCTATGCTCCACACCCACGGACCCGTGCAAAACCACACATGAGAAATACTCATGTACTATACACCCATATGCTCATGCGCATCATTCTTACATGTATGCACATCCTCAACATGTCATGCATGCCCCGTATGTTTCATACAACATGCATGTTCCCAAGCATGCATACAATCCTCATATGTTCAATGCATATCCACCTCCTCATTTGTATGCTAGGACCCATGTTCCTAAGAAGCATGCACCACATAGAAATCTAACAACTATGCATGCAACTAGGAAAAGGACTCCCAAAACATACACTATATGGGGTCCTAAGAACACTAGCTTAAATGATAGGAATGCTTATGTTGATTCCTGTTTTCATGATGTTATTAATAATGGTAATTATGTTGGGAAGCGGAAGTCCACATGGACTTGGCTTCCAAAGAGCTAATCCCCTTGGACCTAACAAAAATTGGGTATCATGAGCTTATGGTATATTATGTAGGTACCCAAGAGAAAGAAAGAGAGCAACAAAGGTCAAATTAGCTCTAAAAGAAAAGGATGGATTCTCGACAGTGGTTGCTCCAAACACATGAAGGGAGATCCCTCGTTGCTCTCCAAAGTGATTAGCATCAAGGATGGTGCAACGGTCACTTTTGGAGGTAACCAAAAGGGAACCATCATTGGAGTAGGTATAGTCGGAAATTCCTCCAAACCTTTAATTACTAATGTATTTTTAGTTAGTGGTTTGTGTCACAACCTCATCACCATTAGTCAACTTTGTGACAAAGGTTACAATGTTAACTTTGGAGAAGGCTTGTGTAAAATTGTTGATTCTAATTCAAATGTTTTATTTAGCGGTATTATGCATAAAAATATTTATTATTTGAGCTTTCCTAAAACCGTAGAACACTGCTTAGTTGCTAGTACAAATGAACAACTATTATAGCATCGCCGTTTTGGTCATGTTCATTTCAAGCACTTATATAAGTTAGCTAAGCATGATCTAGTCAAAGGTTTTCGAAAAATTGCTTTTAGTAAGAAAAACTTTTGTGATTCATGTCAAAGAGGTAAACTTAGTAAATCATCTTTCAAGCTTAAAGAAGCCATAACTTCTAAGAGGCCCCTAGAATTACTTCATCTAGATTTGTTTGGGCCAACTAGAACTACTTCTTTAGGCAATGCTCACTATGGATTAGTTGTCGTTGACGACTTCTCTAGATTTACTTGGGTTTCATTATTAACTAATAAGAATGAAGCTTTTGAAGAGTTTACCATATTTGCAAAGAAGATTTAGAATCTCTTAGGATTCACCATTATCACTATCCGTAGTGATCATGGAGGAGAATTTGAGAATGAGTCTTTTACAAAGTTTTGTGATGACACCGGGATAACTCATAACTTCTCTTTTCCTCGTGCACCAACACAAAATGGTGTTGTAGAGAGAAATAATAGGACTCTTATTGAGTGTGCTCGTACCATGCTCCATGATAGTCATCTTGGACTACAATTTTGGACAGAAGCGGTGCACACGACATGTTATGTGCTCAATAGGATCTTAGTGAGACCACGAACAAACAAAATTTGTTTTGAGTTATTCTATAACAAAAAGCCTCATGTAAATATTTTCGAGTTTTTGGTTCACAATGTTTTATCAAGAACACCTTTGGTAACTTAGATAAATTTGAGCCAAGATCCGATGAAGGGATTTTTGTTGGATATTCCACACGTAGTAAAGCCTACCAGATATACAACAAAACCTCTTCAACGATCGAGGAATCACTACAAGTATCATTTTATGAAGATTTTGATTCTCCTCATGTTATAGATGATAATGTAGACGCTATATGTGATTCTCTTAGTAATGTAAAGATTAATGATTCAATTATTGAGACTAACACTACTAATGAGATGGTTGAAGATGTTCCAAGTGATGCAGGAATTCCCAAAGCTTATCCAACCGTTCGCAACCACCCTCATGAACAAATTATTTGAGATATTGGTGTGGGTGTTCGAACAAGGTCAACAATTGAAGAACTCTTTTATTGCTTATTTGTCTCTACCATTGAGCCAAAGAACATCCAAGAAGCATGCGAGGATAGCTCTTGGATAATGGCAATGGAAGAAGAGCTCATGCAATTTGAGAGAAATGAAGTTTGGGAGCTCGTTCCTCTTTCAAATGGTCACCAAGTTATTGGAACCAAGTGGATCTTCAAGAACAAGACCGATGAGAACGAGATCATCACAAGGAACAAAGCAAGGTTAGTAGCTCAAGGATACCGACAAGAAGAAGGTATCGATTTCGAAGAATCCTTTGCCCCCGTAGCTGGATTAGAAGCTATTAGATTGCTTTTATCTTTTGCATCTCATACGAATTTCAAATTGTTTCAAATGGATGTTAAAAGTGCATTTTTAAATGATATTGTTAATGAAAAAGTTTATGTTTCTCAACCACCTGGTTTCATATATAAAAAAATTTCAAACCATGTTTTCAAGCTCAAGAAAGCGTTGTATGGGTTGAGACTAGCTCCTAGAGCTTGGTATGATCGACTCAAGACCTTTCTTTTGAATTTAGGTTTTAAAATGGGTGGAGTTGATTCAACTCTTTTAATTAAGCACTATGTAAATGACATCCTATTGATTCAAGTTCATGTAGACGATATTATATTTGGTTCTACTAACTTTAATCTTTGCCAAGAATTTTCTAAGTCTATGAAGGATGAATTCGAGATGAGCCACATGGGCAAGCTCAACTACTTCCTTGGACTACAAATTCGGCAAATGAAGGATGGGACTTTCATACATCAAACCAAGTACATCAGGGAGCTCATCAAGCGATTCAGGATGGAATCATCTTCAAGCAAAAGGACTCACATGAGTACGACAACCCATCTACACAAGGATGAGAACGGAAAAGATGTAGACGTTCGTCTGTATCGAGGTATGATTGGTAGCTTACTCTATTTAACTGCTAGTAGGCCCGATATCATCTTTTCTGTATGCTTGTGTGCTAGATATCAAGCTAGACCTAATGAGTCACACTTGATTGTGGTTAAACGAATTTTTCGATATCTCAATCATTTACTAGATTATGGGTTACTTTAATCTAAATCTAGCACATATGAGTTAATCTCATATAGTGATGCCGACTTTGCCGGATGCAAATCCGATAGGAAGAGTACTAGTGGCACTTGCCATTTTCTAGGAAATTCCCTAGTTTCTTGGTTCTCCAAGAAACAGAACTCGGTATCATTGTCCACGACTGAAACGGAATATATTGTCACGGCTCTTGCATGTGCACAAATTCTTTGGATGAGACACACTCTTATGAACTATGGTTTCAATTGTGATACTTGCCCTATCTTGGTTGTAACAAACGTGCTATATGTCTTTCCAAGAATCCGGTACATCACTCACATACCAAACACATAGATGTGAGACACCACTTTATCAATGATCATGTAGCTAGGAAGGACATCATCTTAGAGTACATTGAAACCCAAAAACAAATCACCGACATCTCACTAAACCTCTTAAAAAAGATTCATTTGTGAGGTTGAGTGGAGAATTAGGGATTATGGGTGAATCTCAGATTTAGGAGTTCAACTTTCTTGTAATATCATCTTTTGAACTCATATCATCATGTTGCCTCTCTTCATTTGATAAATTATATGTTACTCATATATTTGTTATAAGAAAGGCTATTGAGATTTCAGTGTTTTCATGTGTCTTAGGATTGTTTTTAGAGATTTGTGTAAAAAATGATTTATCACTTGATATTGTTTTCGTGATGAGTTTTTTGTGTTAGAGTATAGGTCCTAGGGTGAGTTGTGTCTATCCTATGGTTTTTAATCTCTCTGTGCATTTTTGGACCAGGACAGACGACTGTCATTCCTTCGACAGTCGACTGCCCTTCTCTATCTTCTCTGTCAGCAGACTATATCTTTCGCCCAGGCGATTGATGACGACTTTACAGTCGACGGTTGGATCAACATGCGACTATAATTTGGTCATCAGGCGCATGTCTATTTCGTCAGTAGTCTCTGTTTCTATCATTGATTTTATTGATTCTCACTCAGTCGACTGATGAGTAAAATATAGTCGACTATCTCACGGACAGGCAACTGTAAGTTACCCAACAGTCGACTGTCTGTCAACATAAGCTTATCTCTTATCATTTCAACCAGTCGACTGACTATTGTTCATCAGTCGACTGGCTCCTGTTGTGGTGGTTCGTTAATTTGATCTTAGCCGTCGATTTTTTGATCCAACGGCCCAGATTCATTTGATCCCTCATTATATCATCGAGATCCTTCGATTCGATCAAACGTTTTCTCTCTCATCCGATTGAAAAACACCCTCATCTCCCCTTTCGATCTTCACGGTAGATCTCTTCTCCGTCAATTTTGAGTCGTGACGAAGCCTTTCTCCTTCGTCTGCTTCTTCTTCGTCTGAAGCTGAGCCCCTGGTAAATCGTCCGCGCAAGCCTGTTGGTGTTCGCATCAATGAGCCTTGCACTGAGGTTTCACCTTCACTTTCTGTGTCGAGCTCCGATTAAGAAAGCCCTGCCATGCCTCCTTCTGATCCCCTCATTCCTATTTGCCATGACGACCTGTGCTTGGCAAAATTTCATTCTCTCCTCGGGATCAAGCTTCTTCGAGAGCGATTCATTGTCTATCCCGCTTTCACCGTTGAGAGATTAACAGAAATCATCTCCGCTACTCGCTTGGCTGACTCTTTTGGTTCACCCAGAGCAAATACCCTCGTGCGTATCCATTTTTGGCTAAGCTTTTCTATGCTAACCGCATTCGGGGTGAGTATGCGGACACTGGTGTTATTAACATTGTCATCCAGGGGACCTACATTCGCCTTGATCCTACTCT
>JAULAV010001771.1:0-53383 GCA_030789695.1 Scilla litardierei | reverse complement strand
TATTGCAGGTAACACTCATTCTAGCAATTTGACTTCCTTCGGTAGTTTGATCTTTGATTATGTTGTTTGCTTGAACATGGTTGTTTGTTAGACTAGGGTTTGATTGTTAATTGTTTGTTAGGTGTGGTTTTGGTTTGCACATTTCCTGCACGAGTCCTCTTTGACTCTGGTGCATCGATGTGCATTATTTCTCGGAGCTTCGTGGAGAAGCATTCCTTGTCGACGTCCTCTCTTCCTAAGAGTTGGAATATCGTCACAGGGAACGGTGTGGTCTCGGTGCATCGAGGGTGCAATTCTTGCCCGTTGGTGGTTTGTGGACGTGAGCTATGTGCTGATTTCATTGTCCACGACATCATCAATTACGATGCGGTCCTTGGGATGGATTGGCTTGCGAGCTTCTATGCTACGATTGACTATCGGAAGAAGAAGGTGGTGTTCGAGATTCCCGGACATCCGGTATTTGAGTTCAGTCGTGGTAGCAGTTCGCTGGGTCCGGTCAGATTTCAGGCCAGACCAGTGGATGTCGTGACTATGCAGATGGAGTTGGAGTGGCCAGCTGTGGTGCGTGAATTCGGTGACGTCTTCCCCGAGGAGATGTCTGGTTTGCCGCCTGATCGAGCTTTGGAGTTTTCTATTGATCTTATCCCAGGTGCACAACCGATTTCGAAGGCGCCGTATCGTATGGCACTGGCAGAGTTGGAAGAGTTGTGAAAGCAGTTGGATGAGCTTTTGCTGAAGGGTTATATTAATCCTAGCGTGTCTCCGTGGGGGGCACCGGTGTTGTTGGTTAAGAAGAAGGATGGTATGCGTCGCATGTGCGTGGACTATCGGGAGTTGAATGCGGTGACCATTAAGAATAAATACCCGTTGCCTCGCATCGATGATATTTTTGATCAGCTTGGAGGTTCAAGGGTGTTTTCTAAATTGGATTTGAGGAGTGGTTACCATCAGTTGAAGGTGAAGAAGGTAGATGTTCCGAAGACAGCGTTCAGGACGAAGTATGGACACTATGAGTTTGTGGTTATGCCTTTCGGCGTAACTAACGCGCCCGCAGTTTTCATGAATCTGATGAACCTGATTTTCTACGACTTTTTGGATAAGTTTGTCGTTATTTTTATTGACGACATTCTGATCTATTCGAAGTCAGAAAAGGAGCATGCCTCGCACTTAAGGACGGTGTTGGAGATTTTGAGGAAGCATCGGTTGTATGCTAAGTTTTCAAAGTTCGAGTTTTGGCTGGATAGAGTTGCTTTTCTGGGGCATGTGGTGACTGGAGATGGTATTTCAGTGGATCCCGAGAAGATTAGGGCCATCAGGGAGTGGCCTGTTCCGTCGTCTGCATCTGAGATTCGGAGTTTCCTTGGACTTGCTGGTTACTATCGACGATTCATTAAGGACTTTTCTCGTATTGCTGAGCCGATGACCAGGTTGACGCGGAAGGATGTTGCTTTTGTTTGGTCGGGTGATTGAGAGAGTGCTTTTGGTATCCTGAAGGAGAGGTTGACGACTGCCCCCATTCTTGTTGTGCCTGATCGCAGCGGTGGCTTTGAGATCTTTTGCGATGCTTCTGGCAAGGGTCTCGGTTGTGTGTTGCATCAGCACGGGCATGTTGTGGCGTATGCGTCTCGTCAGCTTAAGGTTCATGAAAAGAATTATCCGACGCATGATTTGGAGTTGGCTGTCGTTGTGTTTGCTCTCAAGATTTGGAGGCACTTCCTGCTGGGTGAGAAAGTGAAGATTTTCACCGATCACAAAAGCTTGAAGTATATTTTCACTCAGAAGGAGCTCAACATGCGACAGCGTCGATGGTTGGAGCTTATGGCGGATTATGATATTGATTTGCAGTTTCACCCTGGCAAGGTGAATGTGGTTCCGGACGCTTTGAGTAGGCTTCCAGCGGTGATGATTTTGACCTCGCAGTGGAGATTGCAGCAGGATTTTTGTGAGTCTGGTGTGGAGATTGTTCTTCCTGGGGAGGCTTCGTCGTTGATGTACATACAGGTACAATCGACGATCGTTGATCGGATTAAGGCTGGACAGGCTGAGGATCCGAAGCTGGTGAGGATTCGGGAGCAGGTGGAAGCCGGTCTGCGGACTGACTTTTTGATTCATGAGGATGGCTCGCTAAGGTTTGGAGCCAGGTTGTGTGTGCCTGCTGGGGATATCAGAGAAGAGCTGATGGTGGAGGCACACAGTTCGCCGTATTCTGTGCATCCTGGTGGCACCAAGATGTACCAGGATCTTCGTCTGAATTATTGGTGGCATGGCATGAAGAGGAGCGTGGCTCGGAGTGTAGCCAAGTGCTTGGTTTGCCAGCAAGTGAAGGCGGAGCATCAGCGTACGGCCGGGTTGCTACAACCGCTTCCGATTCTGGAGTGGAAATGGCAACACATCACTATGGATTTCGTGACTGGACTACCTCGGAGTCCGAAGCAGAATGACGCGATTTGGGTGATCGTAGATCGATTGACCAAATCTGCGCACTTTATTCCGTTCCGAGTGGGACAGTCCACTGAGGCGCTAGCAAGGAGATATATGGAGGTAAAATTCTCTTACTTTCCGTTTTATTCCCTTTTCCTGGTTCGGATAGTGATGTAACGTGAATCGTACAGGAGGTTGTGCGACTTCATGGAGTCCCCGTGAGTATCGTGTCTGACAGAGACACGAGGTTCACATCTCAGTTTTGGCAGAGTTTGCAGAAGAGCTTGGGTACGCGTCTGAGTTTCAGCACGGCGTACCATCCGCAGACGGATGGCCAGTCCGAGAAGACGATTCAGATTTTGGAAGACATGCTGAGGGCGTGCATGTTGGATTTCAAGGGTTCGTGGGAGGACCATCTACACTTGGTGGAGTTCTCTTACAACAACAGCTTCCAGGCGAGTATTGGCATGGCGCCTTTCGCCGCTCTTTATGGGAGGAAATGTCGATCGCCATTGAGTTGGGATGACGTTGGTGATCGGGAGTTGTTGGGACCTGAGATGATCGTGGAGGCCGTGGATATCGTCAGGAATATTCGGGAGAGGTTGAGAATTGCTCAGGACCGTTTTAGGCATTGGGCGGATGCTAAACGTCGTCCTTTGGAGTTTCAGCCGGGCGACCATGTGTTCTTGAAGATTTCCCCGAATCGTGGTGTGATTCGTTTTGGGAAGCGTGGGAAGTTGAGCCCGCGATACATTGGACCGTTTGACATTTTGGAGAGGGTTGGCGAGGTAGCGTATCGCTTGGCCTTGCCGCCATCTTTGGAAGGAGTTCACAATGTTTTCCATGTGTCGCAGCTTCGTCGATACATTAGCGATCCGTCTCATGCGGTGGATTTTTCGGAGATTACCGTTCGCCCCGATATGACGTATGACCAGCATCCAGTGCAGATTCTGGACAGGCGTCAGAAATCGCTTCGGAACAAGATTGTCAATCTTGTGAGGGTAATGTGGCGACACGATTCACCTGGAGAGTCTACTTGGGAGAATGAGGATGAGATGCGAGAGCGTTTCCCACCTTTGTTTCCGGACTCGTGAGTTTTTGGGAATTCCGAGGACGGAATTTTTCTTAAGTTGGGGAGGATGTAACGACTGCTTTTTATGTATCTGGACTATATATATTATAATATATGTTTTGGTGGATTTTTCTCCTCTTGTGTGGTTTTCGTCTCCGTCGCTTTCGTTTTCGATCAATTCGTCGTATTTTCTCGTTCTTCCTTAGGATCATCGATTTCGAAGTTTGTCACTCGTGACGGACTTCATAACGGTCGTATCTAACTATTAGATCAAGCCTAGGAGTCTTAGGAATCGATCACGGGGCCTCGCGCTCCGTATCGGTACTTTTCTGTGCTCATTAGCCGGTGTAAGAAGGGCCACCGACCGACTAGATGACGATCCAGTCGGTCGGAAATCCTTCTTGGACCGACTAGTTAGCTTTCTAAATTTCTCAGGAGTTACTGTTTACCGTTAGTCGGTCTAAGAACGTTGGTTGACCGACTAGGTTGCAAACTAGTCGGTCAGCAATGCTTCTTGAACCGACTAACTCATCATATTATTTTTGTATCAGTTACTGTTCACTATTAGTCGGTCTAAGAACGTTCATCGACCGACTAGATGCTAAACTAGTCGGTCAGTACTTGTTCATGGACCGACTAATTCTAAATCCTAATTTTGTACAGAAGTTACTGTTTACACTTAGTCGGTCTGCGTTGGTCGACCGACCGACTAGTTGCCAAACTAGTCGGTCAGTGGTTGCTCTTTGACCGACTAACCAGTGTTAAAACCCTAATTTCTGGGCAGCCGCCAGCCTAACCTATTTATACCCAACCCATTCGACTTCTTCTTCTCCAACACGACCCAAAACCCTAAAATCTTCCCCCTTCAGCCCCCATCTTCCTCCAAGCTCCATTTCTCCATTCCAAGCCCTAAATCCATCATCCAATCCATCCAATCACTCCATCTATCTCTCATCTTCCCCAAATCTCCATCAAAACCCATCAAAACCCCAAATCCCCCAAAACCCTAGTTTCCCCAAACTTCTCCAATCTTTTCCAGATCTGAACCCTAGGTTCCCGGAGCGTTTCTTCCGTCGCCTTGGTTGCTCGGCGTTATTCTTCCGTTCCCTACGCGGTAAAACTCGATTCCTTTAATTTTAGCATAACCCACATTGACATTGTGAAACCCTAATAAAATGGATTGATTAGATGATTAGGGTTCTAATAAGAAACTTATTTAGGATCATTGCGCTAATAATTGTTTTGCCATAACAGTGATCCATTCCGTAATTAGCTTGTGTGACGATCTTCATTGCTCGTCAATCCCGGTATCAGGCAAGTGAAACTTGCATCTCTTGATTTGGGCCATGTCTTAGGCCATTTACCTTGCTTTAGCGTAAAAGAGACTAGACGGTGAAAGGATAGCCGTTTAGACGCCATTACCTAGCTTGACAACGAAGCTTGGTCCGTCACCTTCATCATGCCTGTATGTCACGTTTACTTTCCCTTAACGGTACGCGAATTAACTGTTCATGTCATCCATGCATCCTTAACTGTTATCGCATTTTAACTGTCACGTTTAATTTAATTAACGGTACGCAAATTATCTGCTCATGTCATTGCATGCTTGAATACTCATCGTGATTTCGTAGCATCGCAACATACTAGTGCTACTTGTTACGGCTAGGTGCACCCCTACGCCATCATTGTTAATTACACTTTCTGGCTCGTGTTCCAGAAGACGAGCGCATCACAGCCTGAGGGCATAGGGCACTCGTTGAGTGATCCCTTGTACTTGACACTTGAACATAGCCTGAGGGCATAGGGCACTCGTTGAGTGATCCCTTGTACTTGTACTTGTTACCTGACACTACTTGTCACAACAACCACTTGCCACTTGTGCTCTCCTTTACTTTACTTGCTACCACCTTACTTTACTTACCATGCACCATATTTTAACTGCTAGGTTGCTAGTTTACCTTTATTCCCGTTTCCTTGCACAAGTCGTTCGACTTGCTGACATGTGCCCCTTCTCTCTTTTGGGTGACACATGTTAGAGCCCGAGCCTGAGTTACTTGCTGAGGACGTGGTGTTCGCTGACGCTAAGTCAGAGCCTGCGTTGATTGAGGACTACGTTGACACTGGGGATCAGTCTTAGTGTCGTCTTTTAGCTACTTTTGTTAGACTGCTTAGTTGTCGGTGCGTGGCACCTAGTTTGATACTCTGTTTTGTTCATGTTATTTTGTTGGCCTTGTTCTGGGCCTTAGACTCTTTTTCTGTTAGCCTGGTGGCTTTTCTGTGATGTTGAAAATTTTGTGGACGAACTTTGGGATTGGTATTTTTATCCTTCTCTTCTTTATTATTGTTGTTGTTCCTTTTTGCGATTACAGGGACCTGCTTATACTAAATTGAACGCTTATCGGGTTTGGGGCTTCACCGCTCCACTCTCGTGCGGACCTTCTCACGTCTCGTCTCCATTTTAGGGAAGCGGGACATGACAGACTTAAGGTGTTCTTCGCCATCTTTGTCAATTTCGGTTGGCGGTATCCATCCTTCACTGACAGCGATCCAGGCCTTCTCATCAATGGACTTGATGAATACACGCATTCGAGACTTCCAGTAAGTGTAGTTTGTACCAGTGAGCAGTGGAGGACGAACAACGGAGGCACCTTCTCGTGTAGCCATGATTCAAGTACTGAAATCCAAGATCACACCTTCGTTGTTAACAAAGAAACACATGTGACCTGCTCTGATACCAAATGTTATTTTCAGTACATAGGAATAATCAAATAAACACAGAGATTAAAAATAAGAACCAATCAGAGACACTCAAGACTTGGTAACGCAGTTCGGTGCGCACACCTACATCTGCGGGGCCACGCCCAGAAAATCAGAATACTCCACTAAAATAATCAATGAGTACAATCACTAATTATCGCGATTCTATTAGGAGGAACAACCTCCCCCTCAATACAAACTGTGATGGGTGGTCTCTACCAACCCATGGAGTATTCTCGACAAGCTCCCCTTGCCCGCAAGCTCCCCTTGCACAACCGACTAGATCAACTCTCTTGATCCCCAAGTGCGTAGCCGTCGGCCTCCTCCCGGAGTTCTTCAATCGTCTTTTTTAAAAGCCGTTCTCCGCAAAAAGTAATTATCATTTCAAACCAACTTCAACTTTTTAACATCGCTCTACAAAGTTGTTATGTGGTTAGCCAACCATTCTTCTGGTAAAATCACTGAGGATTTTCCGAACAACCCAAGAGCAGCAAGGAGAGATAGATCAGATAAGAAAAGATCTTCAGCAGTCGAAACTAAACTGAACCCGAACAATATCTTTTACCAACCTACAAACCGCTTCAGTAAATATAACTGAGAAAACCACCCGATCCAAACTGAAGGAGAGGATCTGAAACCATTTAACACGATAGCTCCTATCTTCAAATTAACAACGAGCCTTATCCTCAATCAACCGTTAAAATCAAACAGCAACAAAGAAATCCACGGGGACATATCTCAGTAGATAGAACAGCACGTTCAACATTTCATATGACACAATGTTCAACATTTCATAAATACTCATTTGTTAGTGGATCTTTCATACCTCGGTTGTGGATTGATACTTTCATTCACCTTCGTCAGCAAATCTTATGCATACCTGCATTCAACCGAATATCTGGAGAAGATCTAAACAATAATGCAAGATCTGAAAACATTCATATATTGAATCTTCAACCGCACATATCTTCAACCGCACATATCTTCAATTATGAAACTAACCAGATTTTGTAACCACTATATCTGGGTAAATAACTTTCTCTTTAATGCTAAATATCCACCAATATATCTAGGATCACTTCGGGTAAGGAATCCCATATTCAAGGAACCACCGAATCTATTTCGGGTAAAAAGATTAAAACAAATCTCATGCGGATATTTTGCCCATAGAATAAGGAACTATTTCTGGTAAATAAAACCAATAAATCTCAGCAAATATTTCCTTCCATCAATTTAGGAACAAACCAGATTCCCAAAATTCCCAACAAACCTCCATCAATTAAGGAACTAATACGGGTAAGAAGGAGTATAAAAATCTCACCAATATCTGGAATCAATCAAATCAGGAACCTCCGATATTCTAGAGTACAAATCAGATCTGAGATCACCACGACACATTTGTAGACCAAAGCAACGTTTCTGAATATACGAACAATTATTCCAGATCCAAATGTTGAACATAATGTCGTTCAACATAATGTTCAACATTTTGCTCAAACTGCTCAAAAACAATCCAGATTCCACAACTGAGCTCTCCAGATATAGTGCCACTAATGCCAACAAATATCAACAGAAATTCAACCCTAACAATCTCCCCCTTTGGCATTATGTGGCACAAACCAAAGCAAGCGTCAACCAAGCACACAAATGATAATATAATGCAACAAAGAAAGAAGCAAAGACACTTAGGAAATTTAAATTGCTACTTACCAAATAGAGCTTGCTAGATTCGGCACAACACTAAATAAGAAGCTTCGCTTTCTCTATTGTGGTGTTTAGAGCTCATAACTCTTGTATTCCAGCAGTGCATCCTAGTCAAGTTGATTTCGTTGCATGAAGAACATCAAAGATTTTTTTTCCAAACCTAAGGGAGCTCCGGGCAAATTGAATTGTGTACCAGAAAAGAAATCAACCCTGTGAGAAGAGAGTACATTAGGAGAAACGAAACATCTAAAGTGAAGCAAGATTACATAATAGCATGACAAAAAGAGAATTTATCCAACACAGGCAAATATCTTCCATAAACACTTCAATCTACAGCCTGCCATTGTCTATAAACTCTAGTTCCAACCTTCTTTCTCCCTTGGCCTGGAAAGCAAATTTTCCTCTATTTTATCAAATGATAGACCTGCCCAAGGACCAAATACTAATTTTCAAGAGATATTCCTTTTATTTTTTTGAAAAAACAAAATTTTGCAAGATTGTGCAAATCTATGCCGTAATAGAAACCCAAACTGAATGTAATACATTTACACCATTCGGTCTCCATTTAGACCACTATGGGCATAAAAATTTGTTGACAACCCTAAAGATCAAGAAATAGATTTGACATTATCATATAAATGAAGTGAATGTACATCAATATAACACATTTAATTGATATTTCATATGTTATCTACTAAATTTAACTTGTTGAAGAGATACTTTGATCTGCCTTATCCTAATGTTCCCTTAAAATCTCAAAACTTATGAAACCTGAAAATAAATCAACCCTTTGAGAACAGAGTACAACATGAGAAAAGCAACTACTAAAGTGAAGCAAGATAGCATAATAGCATGACTGGAGTAGAAAAGAGAATTGATACAACCAAGGATCAAATTGAGGACAGTCATGTTACATACATGGGGTGGTTAACTTATAACCATATGTGGTTAACTTATAACCATATTGACATATCATTACTCAATAGTATATGTTAATTTATTAACTTTTGCAATCATCTTAAGAACTGAAGAGGTTATGAAATCAAATTCAATAATACTAAAATGAACAAAAGAAAACTTCTCATAGATTCTGAAATTTTAAAAAAATCAGGAAATAGGAAGATCACATTAAGTACATGTTTTTGAACCATTCCTAAAAAATGAGGAATGTTGCTTGAGAATTAAGAAAATTAACAAACCTATCATTTTGCACTGTCTAAACTCCCTTTTGAATGGGGTTAATAGGGACTTGATAAGCCATTCAATACTAAAAAAGCCTTTTCGCATTTTCCAGGAGTCTAGTGTCCAACCTCCATTTGAACCAGGCTACAATCTCTTCATAAATAGGTAAATAAATAGAAAAGGAAAAAATTAAGATTCGGTTGGAGAAAAGAAATTTGTTTACCAAGTGTTAGGTTTTGATTTTGATCGGTGAGGTTAGAATCATTGCTAAGATGGCAACCAAGGTTGTCATCGCACCAAGCAGGTTTGTTAATTACAAATGATTTGGATGTGTTATCCCTAAGCAAAAAAACTACGACAAAATCCAACGTTTTAGAATGTTATACAATTACATGAAACTTGCCATGTCATTTGTTAGAGTGTGTGACCCAAATTTGGTTTTTTTGACCTGACCCGAAGAGCTTGCGGTGCGACATTTAATGGGAAAATTTTCAGGGCTATGTGGTGCTAGCAAAGGGATCGGGCCCATATAAATATGATGTAATCTAGGGTTTCGTCTTCACCATCTTCTTTAGCCGCACTTCTCCTCCATTTGTACCGGATTTTCGGTATAGTGAATTTCTCTCCTCTGCCCGTGGTTTTTCCCTGTCTTGGGGTTTCCACGTAAATCTGTGTGTTCTTTGTTTGTGTATTTTCATTGCCTATTCTTGATCAATCTCATAAAAGCGTAAATGAGACGTAGGTGATATAATTATTGCATAATAATCGGATTATCGGTTCGCAGTTGAAGGAGGCAAGTATGCCTCAGAATTCAATGGGAATCAAAGGTTGAATTAAAAATTTTACAGGCAAATGCAACTCTCGTTATCAATGACCATCTACAAATGTACAAGTAGAACCGTTTCTTCATTGTCTTCTGTCAAGGGTATAAAATAATGGGCACATGTTCCTGTAGTCATATTATATTCAGCGGTGTATCAGGTCCAGCCCTCAGATTGCCAAGTTCTTTCAAGCTCTAAAAGTAGTTCAATTCTTTTGATTTTAAGATTCTCACTGGTTGTTAGATCAAGCGACATAAAAAATCAAATTGAGAATAGAGAGCAAGAATTTAACACGATCTTTAGTTTGCAACAATCTTTAGTACCCTATAAAATGATTACTCCTTAACCTTGGAACCCACCTTTGGTTGTCCTTACCACCACCAAATTTGTTGCATAAGTTGGCATGCAACCATTGTTCTAAACTTACCATGGAAGTACAAAATATGCTTAAAAGTATTGCCATGATGTTGCAATTCCTTAATAACATTCATCCGTACAATTTAGATTTCTTATTATATGCATCCCACAAATTATATATCACATTTTGATGTCCACCTTCATTTTGAAAGCAAATGGAAGTATCACCTGCCTTCTTTATTCTTTCATTTGAATGTCATGCCTAAATAGATAGACTATTAGTTTCCTAAAAAGCTATTTTCCCAGAACCATTCCCCTTTCTCCTAGATCACCCACAAGTTAGAAGTAATAGTAGCAGTGATATCCATGTACTTCCATATTGAATTTTAAGAATAAGACTACTATGGTCTCTCATAATTTAAAAAATTTACCAAAATATTAAAGGTGTTTTATGTTTACATAAAATAGTTCTACATTTCACACTTGATGCATTAGGTATATGGTGCACAATGCACTTTTATTAGCATGATAGAAAATTCAAATATTATAAAATGATATATGCATCAACTAAAGAAACAAAAAATGATCCATTTGGTATTGCCAGTGAAGAATATGGATTACAACGATATCATGACAAACAACATAAGTATAAAAGGAGAAGGATGGTCTTAAATACCTCCACAGCATCAGCAACCATAGTTTCCATCTCATAAGTAATTTCTTCAAAAGTTTCATCCAGGAAAAACACTATCGTTGTTAGCTTTTTATCAGTCAAAAGAGCTTCAATCTCTTTACGTGCAGGAAACGTAAGCCTCGATCCATCCTTTATCGAGCGTTTAAAAGAATTCAATGTGTTTAATGCCAGGACCTGATCTTCTGACACAGTGTTCATCCCATGGGCTACATTATGGACATATTCTGATAAATATGCCCCAATGCCCTTGCTTGGTGATCGGCCTGGAATTAACTCCGAAACGATGTCGTTTACCGCAAGCGCACGGTATAGTGGCAAGCGGGTATCGAACACGGGGAAGTGGTGCTATACTACATATCTACTCCTTGGTTGAGTTAGACTTGCAAATTTATTGGTGGATGTGGAGTATGGAGGGTCGTAATGGTGATGGATGCGAAGGTTGTGTCACTCAACGTCGTAAATAGCAGATTCCACACAAAGAAATAAATAAATAAAATATAAAAGATTAGGGCTTTAGGACTCACCACTTGGACCGTCGGATGTCGACGCTAGGCTAGGACTCTTACGTTGCATTGGGTTTATGGGGATGGTCTCTCAGCTCGTACCACTCTCATGGATTAGAGCTTCGAGGTACTTCGGTGGCTCTCATTGACGCAATGGCGGTAGCCATCAATGTAGTGATATAGTTTGTCGGTAGATCCCCTCAAGGCACGAGCCGGGCATGGTCACGAGCCTTAGTTGGATCTACTGACTCCCTAATTAAATCCTAAGTATACTATTTAATTTAATCAATTCCACAGACCGTGGGCATGTTCTCAGTACGAGTTCTCCCAGGGATTTGACTGGATCAACCAAAGTAGAACCCCTTTTATACCCAACGCATCATAAAAATCCTATCTTTGCATCTAGATCCTAAAATCCTAGGGCTAATCCATTAGCCCCAGAGAAGATTATTCAAGCATAGCAAACATTATGAAAACAATAGAGATCATTGCTAGCATCATAGAAAAAATAATAATAATAGCTAAAATAAAATTAAAGAGACAAAATACTTAGCTTGATACAAGAGGAGGGGCCTATGGCGTGGCTTAACTCCCAAAAGATCGTCTCCAAAACTCTCTAAGAACTCTCAGAAAACTCTCCTAAAAGTTCTCCTCTAATGACGGCTACAATTCAAATAAATACTCCCCTCCAAACCCTAGCAAATAACCCAAAAAACCCTCTCAAATTCGGCCCAAATCTGTTTCTGGCCGCAACTTATTGGTGGACCCCGACAACACTCGGACCGAGTAGGAACAGCACTCGGTCGAGTGCAAATTTTAGCACTGGAGTACCATCTTGCAGAAATTTCCCAGAGCTCATACGACTTCCGATTGACGCGATGTTGGTGGCGTTGGAACCGTATTGAAGTCTACTATCTGGGAAAAATATCTGAAAAATACTGCAAAATCTTAGGTGATAGCAGATTTGAAAAGAGTGCACGGATGTCTGAAAATTTGGGTGTTCACCTTACTCGACCGAGTATCCTTCGTGCTCGGTCGAGTCGCCCCTCTACTCGGTCGAGTTGTCAGTAGTTCGGAGCTCTCCTTCCAAATTGTCGCTTTGCCTACGCGGCCCGAGTAGGGCTTGCTCTGTCGAGTCGTCTGCTGGCTCGGTCAAGTCACCTCCTACTCGGTCGAGTTGTCAGTAGGTCGGAGATCTCCTTCCAAAGTGTCGCTCTGCCTACTCGGCCTGAGTAGGCCTTGCTTGGTCAAGTCATCTGTTGGCTCAGTCGAGTAGGTCCTGCTCAGTCGAGCAGGATACGACTCGGGCTGAGTCGCCACTCTGCTCGGTCGAGTAGGATGCACATTCTCTTTTCTACTGAGCTCGTGTATCAGCTCGACCGAGAAGCTTGTGCTACTCAGTCGAGTCACCTGGGAAAGATCCATATTGACTCCTTTCTCTTGCTAGCTTCTCCTCTTCTCCCATACTCCCCAGCAGCTTTGAGTCACCGAACGTGGCGCCTCAGGAGCTCCGGTGTCGAAGCATGCGCGCGCTCTTCCAATATACTCCAAATCGCTCGATATTCCCTGAAATGCAACCAAACACTCTTAAAGTACAATAGTTCCAATTATGAGGGTAAAAGCGTATGAAATATGTAATTGAGCAATCATTTTGATGTGTAATCATATAGATAAAACGTGGAATATAAAGACACATCACTTGGTGGCATGGAAGACGCACATAAATACATAAGCTCCCATGCTTTCCTCAAGAAGTTCCAGTATAAATAATGAATAAACCATGAGCAACCACAGGAGCTCCCTGCATGAGTAGGAAATAAAAGTATCCAGTTGGCAAAAATATACTGGCTTATTATCATCTGTAACACATGGGAATAGTCAGGTACCTATCAGGGTTGTTTCGTGTTTGCTTCGATAATTGTATAAAAAGTTCATCTCGAAGCTCAGTTCGTTTAAGAGTATGCTTATAAATCTTTCCCACAAGCTCAATTTGCTCTTCCATATCCAATTGAGTTGTGTTTTCCGATGAATCGACTCCAATATACCTCAATACCATCTGGAACAACTTGATGGAACGGCTTACCAGATCAGTATTCATTTTAAGCAATGAAGTTGGAATTGGGTCCTGTCAAAATGCAGCACTCATTGTATACAATATAGACCAGAATGATAAGAAACTACACAAATTACAGAATTCCCTGGTTCCCTTTGCATGTTTGTCTACTTTTTCACTAATTCAACATTAGCAATCAGCATGCCTCAAAGCAATTCTTAGGTACTGTATGCAAAGGCCCCAATGATAGCTACAAGAATAAAGCCATACCTTAGAGTAAATACCTTTTGAAAACACAGCATATCTTCAACAGTAAATTTTTCGCGAACTTGAGGGCCTATAGATTTTTTAGAGAGAAATCCATGTTTTCCTATAGATTGAATATGTTTTTGCATGGCCCTCAGAAATCCTTCAACATATAAGTTTCCAGAATAGAAGTTACAATATGCAGAGCAAACATTAAAAGGAATCAGTTCAATTCAAAATCATTGCTTAAAGCAAGACTACTTCATTGATTAATTCAAGACTACTCAGCAAACAGATTTCGTATTATCTAGTAGTAAAAATATAAGAAGTGACTGAAAGAGTAATGAACCATAACAACAAAATAAAATAGAAGAAGTGACTGATAAATATACTGATAAATACATAAGCTCCCTTGCTTTTCTCAAGAAGTTCCTGCCTAACTAATAAATAAACAATGAGCAAGCACATGAGCTCCCTGCATGAGCAGGAAATAAAAGTATTCGGTTGGCATAATGTACTGGCTTCTTATCATCTGTAACATATGGGAATAGTCAGGTACCTAGCAAACATGTGATACTATTCAGATCTAATTAAAATTCTTGAAAGAACTGATAACTAAGCTCTTCAAAATTGAATATAGTCAATGTAAACAGATCAGTCATCAATGTACAATAGTCAAAAAGAAAACCTACCTCATATCGCGAGCTACCTCTTACAGGCGTGCCCCAACCTGGCTTTGCCCCTAGACCAATAGCAATACTCAATCACACATTTACTGCCTAAATGAGCAAGAATTTCTTGAGCTTTCACTCACCAAATTCAATTCATTTCAATTAAAGGGAAGCCATAGGTGTATACCCATTTTGGAAACACTGTCCATCAAATAAAAACCCGAATATATAAATAGCAAACTGTAATTAATACAAAAAATGGGTTAAATTAACTTTTACTCTTTGAGGAATTTCTACAAACACCTAGAGGACGTCAGGACCTCTACCCACAGAAGGCCAATTTTTCGCCAATTTTTCGCGAGATCAGTTAGAAGTAGAGAGATTTCTTGCTGGATCTTACTACAGACAAATACCTGAAGACAAAAACAATTCCACCCCCAAATAAATAAACTGGCTGATATGTGTTTTTGATGAAGAGAACTCGAGGCGAATGCTTACCTTGATGAAGAGAACCTACTATTTGCGGAAGGGCTACCTTGATGAAGAGAACTTGAGATTGCGGGAAATTTTGCAGCTTAAGAAATCAGGCCGTAGCTTCAGCCTTCACCCTCTCGATCAAATCGGCTGCGGGGAGGGGGCAGAGGGTGCTCGGAGAGGGGGCTGCGTTGATTTGAATGGGAGAGAAGAAGATAGAATGGCAGAAGAGGGAGAGGCTACAGAGAGATTGCGGTTGAGGCTCCAGATCTCTTTTCCCTCTCTTTTTGTCAGGATATTGGCCAGCAAACTCTATTTTTCAAAGTTTCAAAATTTTGAATCTCCCCTCCACACGTTTGTTTCAAACTTTCTCTATTTCTCAAGAAAACTAAAGCCAACCAAATTTTTTCCCCCCTTAAATTCGAACGTTTTCCCCCCAAACTCAAATGTTGTTTGTCCTAGTCATCACTTTAGTTTGTCCCAGTCAGCATTTCTGTGTCCACGTAGGACAAAGGCTGCCACGTAGGACAAAATTCAAAAACTGCTCTCAAATGTATAATAGATATACATACATACATACATACATACATACATACATACATACATATATATAATATACATGGATTAAGGGAAAGATTTATATGGTAACAAATATTCCCATTATTATGATTTTGCCACTACACATCAATGATGTCCAAAACGACAAAATTGGTGTTAGCACGATCGTGAAGTCGAGTAGATCGCAAATGCGGTAACGGGTCACGCATACGGGCTACGACAAGTAAAATCATAACACAAATAATCTCATAATTCATACATCAATAAAATACCTACGCAATACATACGATAAATACTGGTCGTTACATCCTACCCACCTTATTAAAATTCCGCACTCGAAATTCTATCAGCTAAGGTTCAAGAAACAAATGGGGATAACGCTCACGCATTTCTTCTTCTCGTTCCCAGGTGGATTCTCCAGGTGATCCGTGACGCCACATCACTCTAACAAGATTGACGACTTTATTCATGAGGGTCTTCTGTCATCGGTCCAAGATCTGAATTGGCTGCTGCTCGTAGGTCAGATCTGGTCGAAGAGTAATCTTGGAGTAGTTAAACGCATGAGTAGGGTCACTAACGTAACGACGTAGTTGGGAGACATAGAAAACATTATGAACTCCCTCCAAAGAAGGCGGTAGAGCTATGCGATAAGCAACTTCTCCAACTCGCTCTAGCACATCAAATGGTCCAATGAATCTCGGGCTAAGCTTCCCTTGCTTCCCAAATCGTATCACTCCTCTGTTTGGTGATATCTTTAGGAAGACATGATCTCCTGGTTGAAACTCCAAGTGAAGACGCTTGGCATCAGCTCAATGCTTGTACCGATCTTGTGCAATGCGTAGATTGCCTCTGATATTACGCACTACATCCATGGTCTCAACTATCATATCTGGACCCAATAATTCTCGATCACTAATGTCATCCTAACTCAACAGGGATCGACACTTCTTTCTATAGATCACAGCAAACGAGGCCATGCCAATACTGGCTTGGTAACTGTTGTTGTAGGCAAACTCTACCAAATGTAGATGATCTACCCATGAGCCTTTGAAATCCAGCATACATGCTCGTAACATATCTTCCAATATCTAGATCGTACTCTCTGACTGTCCATCAGTCTGCGGGTGATACGCAGTGCTGAAGCTGAGACTTGTACCCAGATTCGTCTGCAGACTCTTCCAAAACTGAGATGTAAATCTGGTGTCGCGGTCAGAGACAATGCTCACTAGAACCCCATACAACCAAACAATCTCCTACACGGTTATCGATTACATCACAATGTATACTAGAAGAAGTTGTAAAGGTATAGGATAGATCAATACTTCCATATACTTCTTCGCAAGTATCTCCATAGATTGTCCCACTTGGAATGGTATAAAGGGTACCAATTTGGTTAATCGATCAACGATCACCCAAATCACATCATTCTGCTTAGCACTCCGAGGCAGTCCAGTCACGAAGTCCATATTGATGTGCTGCCACTTCCATTCTGGAATAGGCAGAGGTTGAAGCAATCTAGCAGTGTGATGATGTTCAACCTTCACCTGCTGACACACAAGGCACTTCGCGACACTGTGAGCTACGCTTCTCTTTATTCCATGTCACCAAAAGTTCAGACACAGATCCTTGTACATCTTGGTGTCACCAGGATGAATAAAGTAAAGAGAATTGTGTGCTTCATTCAGAAGTTAATCTCAGATATCACCGGAAGGCACAAAAATCCTACTACCATATCTCAAAGAACCATCCTCATGAATGAGAAAATCCGTCCGAAGTCCAACTTCGACTTGCTCACTGATCTTTCGTAACTTCGCATCTCCAGTCCTAGCAGCTTTAATTCGATCCATGATAGTAGACTGAACTTGCTTATTCATCAATGATGCTGAAGTCCCGGCTAAGATAACTTCAATCTCCATCCCTCGCATAGCCTGCTAAAGACTCCATTGAGCTAAGAGAGTCATGATCGTATGTAATTGGTTCAATGCATCTGGTACGACATTCACTTTCCCCAGATGATACTGAAGATCGATGTCATAATCAGCCATGAGCTCTAACCATCTGCATTTCCTCATATTGAGCTCCTTCTGAGTGAAAATGTACTTCAGGCTCTTGTGGTCAATGTAGATCTTTACGTGCTCGCTTAATAGAAAATGCCTCCAAATTTTAAGAGCAAATATGACAGCGGTTAACTCCAAATCATTGGTTGGATAATTCTTCTCGTGAGTATTTTGCTATCAAGATGCATACGCAACAACATGACTATGCTGGTGTAGGACACATCCAAGACCCTTGCCGGATGCGTCACAGAAAACTTCAAATCCTCCAGTCCTATCTGGTACAGCTAGCACGGGTGCAGTCGTCAGCTTCTTTTTCAACTCTTCAAATGCTTGCTTACAAGTCTCAGACCAGATGAACTTAATATCCTTCCTCGTCAGGTGAGTCATAGGCTCAGCAATCTTCGAGAAGTCCTAAATAAATCGACGGTAATAGCCAGCCAATCCGAGAAAACTTTGGATATCTAAAGCTGATCGAGGATTCAGCCAATTTCTAACTGAAGTAACCTTCTCCAGATCGACAGAAATTCCGTCTCCTGATACCACATGCCCAAGGAATGCGACTCGATCTAGCCAGAATTCACACATGCTGTACTTGGCGTATAACCGATGACGTCACATGGTCTCTAATACAATCCGCAGATGCTTGGCATGTTCTTCTTCATTCCTCGAGTAGACCAAAATATTGTCGATGAAGATCACTACAAATTTATCCAAGGACTCATAGAAATCAGATTCATGAATATAACTCGAGCGTTAGTCACACCGAATGGCATGACTACGAATTCGTAGTGCCCATACTTGGTCCGGAATGCTATCTTCGGGATGTATTCACTTTTGACCTTCACTTGATGATAACCACTTCTGAGGTCCAGCTTCGAGAAGACTCGTGATCCACCAAGTTGATCAAAAATGTCATCGATACATGGCAATGGATACTTGTTCTTAATGGTCACCTTTTCAGCTCTCGATAGTCCATACACATTCTTCTCGATCCATCTTTCTTCTTGACCAAAAGAACAGGCGCACCGCAAGGAGATACGCTGTGATGTATCAATCCCTTCTGCAGCAGATTGTCAAGCTGTTTCTGAAGTTCTTCCAGTTCAACAGGAGCCATGCGATAAGGTGCCTTCAAAATAGGTTGAGTGTTCGGCAGAAGGTCGATGGTGAACTCCAAAGCTCGATCAGGCAGTAATCCCGAAATATCTTCAGGGAATACGTCTGCAAAGTCTCGAACCACTCTAGGCTTCTCAAGCTCGACTAATATCGATGTAATGATCACGTCGTTCGGCTTGGCCCAAAACTTGATATGTCCAAGTGAACGGTCTCCGCTTGCGAATTCAAACACCGGATGGTCAGGGATTTCTAACACTACCTTTTTCTGTGATAATCGATGGTAGCGTAGAAATTTCCTAACTAATTCATACCAAATATTGCATCAAAGTTTGGCATGTCGACTATCATAAAATCTGCAAACAACTCGTGTCCACAGATTACTATCGGGCAAGATCGACAGCCACTAGAAGTTTTCACTACTCCACTCCCGATAGTTATGCTCCAACAATTAGATAGAGAGTCAACATGAATATCATGCTTCTCTACGAATCTTTGGGATTGTAGCAATGAGAGGCTCCAGAATCAAATCAGGATATAGCCGGATGAGAGGCTACTAAGATAACGCCTAGAATAAAGGGAAACACCTTAGCTAAAGGAAAAAAAATCAATACACACACATATATACTATAAGCATATAAAAAGAAGAGTTTAGGTAATATCTGAGATCACTTGCTCATCAGTCTCAGCCTCAGTGGCTGTCATGGTAAATACCTGACGTCTCGACTGATTCTGCCTCGCATGTTCATAAGCCTTCTGTTATGGAGTCAGAGGTGGTCCACGCTGAGTAAGTCCAGGAGTTCCACGCTGAATAGGTCCAGATGGTCCAGATGGTCTAGCAGTCATCGGTTTGTTGGTGCAGCGAGGGCAGTCCCTAGTAGTGTGCGCTGATGCTTCACAGATCAGACATTGGTTCAGCGGCTCCCGACAGTCCTTCTTGAGATGACCAATTCGCTTGCAGTTAAAGCAGACAATCTAAGGTCGGTTTTTGGTAGGAGCAGCAAGCCTCTTGAATTGAGCTGTCTAAGTAGGCCTAAGATTGCCCTTGGTGGATCAGATGGACGTCTGCTTCCTCCAGTCTGAAGCGCCTTCTTACGCCCCATAATAAGCTCATGCTTCCTAGCAGCATCCAATACGTCCTGGTGTATAGTTAGATTTGCCAAAGACATTGAAGCCTGAAAGTCCAGGTCCAGACCCTGGAGAAACTGATATGCATGATCTTCGGGATCCTCCATCAGATGTGGAGAGAATCGACTGAGCATAGAGAATTTCGCCTCGTATTCATCAACGGTACGATTGCCTTGTTCCAGGTTGACGAATCATTGCTGCAGTTTCCTCTTAGCTGATCGAAAAAAATACTGAATGTCAAAGCGCTCTCGAAACATGGTCCAGTTGATGGGTTTGACCAGACGAGCTTCTTTCACGTCCGACCAGTTTCCTGCATTACCTGTCAGTTGCTTCTTGGCGACTTCCACCCATCCTACTTGATCAATACAGGAAAGACTCAGATCGTCTTCCATACTTTGGGCACATTCTTCGGCTTCTAGTGGGCCCTCTCTTCCAAAAAAGCTTTTCAGGTTCAGCTCCCGAAACTGCTTGGCTCCAGGTGCAGCTCGCAGAGGTGGTGGCACAAGTTGTACAGCTTGTTGTCCCTACTGAATAAGCTGCTGTTGGATCTCCAACATGCTTCACATGACTCCTATGAGCTCATGGATGTCAGGAGTATCGTTACCATTGACTCCATTCTCATTACGAGTATTGGGCCATCATGCCATGCTACAAATAAAACAAAGTAAACATTTGTGTACGAATTTGTCTAAACGATCTGGTTAGTAATAATACTTGTACTGTTCCTGAAATGTCTTGTAGAATGCAAGAGGACCTGCATGGGCCACCACTAAAATCTGTCGCGCCCCGCTTCCCATTGTACTTGGGCGCGAGTACATGAGTGGGTCCGCATGTGCTTAAAGCAAAGAAGAAGTACTTTTTTTGCCTTTCTTATTTGACTTAAGTACAATAAGCGTTTTTGTGTGTTAAGCAATCAGGTCCTTGCAACCGCATTTCTCAAAAACAACACAAATACTTATTACAACTTCTTGTCCCAGAGTTTCAAACAAACACACAAACAAATTAGGCCTAGCATGGCCGTACATTTTATTACATAAGCAACACACCTGCAACAATAATAAAGCTAAATAAATGGAGATTGCAGCAATATTCTAATCTTCGGTAGGGAGGATCTCAACGTCCTCGTAGCTCTGGTCTGTGGGATCTACCTCATGGTTTAGATCCTCGAATGTGGGGTCCTCACTGTACTCCGTCTTTGAACCTAACATATATTCTATTAGTTCATTGAAATATATGTCAGCGAAAGGCTCGGTAAGATTTTTATAGCAATGAGAGCATTAATTTAGCAACTGAAAAGCGTCAGACACAGTTATGAAAAACAAGTGCGTAATTTTAAGTATGAACATGATGAAATAATTTAACATGTGAGTTGCTTTTTAAATGAGTTAACACAGTTACAAATAGAATACTTTCAGTTATTTGTGCTCGTGCAAGTCCAAGTCAGAGTAAGTATAGTGTTTCGATACACCCTATCATCGGGGGTTTACTGTGATGCTTATTGCCATCCCTAACCGAGAAAATAGCCAAGATACTTGCTTCAATTAGTGTGGTATGGAAGTAGCCGTAATGTGTACAAGACACACTTACAGACTCTACTACATGGACCAACCCCACCCAAGTGTCTGTCTAGTCTTCGACTAGGTTCATCCCACCTGTATTCAATGGTGTCACATATGTATTTCGAGGGTTCTGTCCTACCCTCTGTCCAGTTTAGTCCATTTGGCTAGCAGGCAGAAAGTAAATTGTTCCAAGCAAACAACTTTATTATTACATGTCCTTTTAATTGGAAGCAACTACTAAAGAGAAAACATGCAATTCAGTTCGAAAGTCCACAAGCATATTAATAACACATTTTAGCACTAAGGTTGAACAGTTTGGTTTTGAAATTCATTTACAATAAAATATTTGCCTCGTGGGTTGTTGGGTGTCCAAACGGTCGTAACGGGAGGCGCCGTTATTTCTACGATTTGATATCAGTTAAATGATCCTTAATGTATTAGTAACAAAATTAAGTTATGATATTTTGTTTTATACAATGTACTGCTATATAATGTTATAAGACAATTATTACTACTTATATATACTGTGATATGTACATTCTGCTAAGTTATTAGAAAGCTAACATACTGATAACATACTGATAATATACTATGTATACCTAACATCTGAAATTATATGTATACTACATTATTAGGTTTAAAATTAAGGTACTGTTATATAATATATAATAGTAACATCTGATTAATATCTAATATAATTATTGATAGATTATAAAACTGATATTAAAACAATATAAGAATAACCTAACACTAATAATTACTAACTATTGTAACATGCGGTATTATTAAACTAACATCTGATTATTCCAAACTTACGTGTTTTTGTTTGTCTCTCGCGTGACTTGCAGCGGCAACGACGAAGGTCGGGGCACTGCAGTAGAGGTCCGGGCAGTGACGACGACAGCGTGGAGCGGTGGTGCAGTGGGGTGGCGTGGCGTGTTGTCGACGACGTCGGCGTGTCTTGACGTCCCCTAGGTTTGAGCATACAAGTGCAATATGATTGGGGACACCATATTTAAATATTTATACCGTAAGCGCACGGTGTTGTAGTATGGCTTGGGGGTCGAACTCAGGGAGGCGTGGTTGTGCTTGTGTCAGAGAGGAACCGGTTCACCCAATGGGTAAGCTATCCCGAACGATCGATGGTTTGTCACAGAATATAGATATGAAGGATAAACGATATAAAAGGAAACCTAAGACTTCGGTTTCCACCCGATCATGTGCTCTCACTATTACGACCGACGGATAGGAGTATGATTGGATTTAGGGTTTAGTGGTGAGACGCTGCCTCTAAAAGTGATACCTAGCGTCCCACGGGCCCGATATTCCGGTCGGTGCCCAGGATGATACGTTAGGTCTACCCGGGTTCGGTCGGTGGGCATTCCCATGTCCATTAACACCGACCGACTCCGGGAGCACTAAGCACGCAACGATTACTCCTAACATCTCATCCTGCCGTTCCCACGCACTAGGATTCAATGTCTATGCTAGGGACGTGAGCTGTGGCTAGGGAGTCAACCGCCAAGTTTATTCCCCTTTGGCCCGATGGTCAGAGGCGGTCTTTCTCCCACCAATGACAATGAAACACCCCGCGTAACCATCTAAATTCCTAAACCATATCGAAATCCTAGTCCTATGGACGCATTAGGGAGAACCCACGAAGGGGTTTCCACCAAAATCCCAGATTTGGGAACTACTCACAATTCATAGCTAAAACGCAATCTAAACAAAAATCAACGATAGAAATCATGATCAAGCAATTGAAATGAGACACTAGCAATGGTATTAAGACAATATTAAAGTTTCAAAGTAATCGAAACACTTACAAAAACAGATAAAATTCCAGCCGTCACAACCCAAGAAAAAGACAGAAAAATAACAACATCAGTTTTCAGCAACCCTAGGTCAACTATATATAGAAATCAAGGCCACCCGATCGGTTGAAGCATCAATCGATTGGGTGAGCTACTTGGCGCTTTCGCTATCGGCTTCAGAAGCTTCAACCGGGCACTGAGGAGAGCGGTGGTGCCATCGGGTCGTCGATTTGAGAGATGCGGCTTCAGATGAACCGATCGGTTGAGTTTTCAACCGATCAGTTGGAATTACGCCCAAAAGGACAGAGAGCTCTGTCGATCTCACCCGATCAGTGAATTGATCGGGTGAGCTGCTCTTTTCTTCAGCTCCTGTCCGGGTGAGATACGCGTGCTTCAACCGATCGGGTGGCTGTGTCCACCCGATCGGTTGAGGGCTGAGATATAGAAATCTTCATCGTTTGACCCTCTGGATCGCGCGTGACTCCTCCCGTTGCTCTGGGGACTCATGATATCTTCTTTATACATCCCCAAAGCTGGCAATCTCCTGCATATACACAAAAATATAATGAAGTGAAAGAAAACAAGAAATCACAAGAAAATGGGTACGGGACGACGGAAAACGACGGAAAAGCACAAAGAAGATGTGCATGAATATATAAAATATAAACGCACGTCAAAATCCCCCAAGCTGAACCCTTCCTAGTCCTCGAGGAAGACGAGTGAGAGTAGGAGCTCGGAGGGAGAAAATAGAGAGAGAGAGAGAGAGAGAGAAGGAGAAATCAAAATCCTAAATCGCCGTCAAAGCCAACAAAATCAGACACGCCACACTAAACAAGCATACGAGAAAACACATCACTAAACCAAAGAAATATAAGTCGAAACGAGTGTCATGGGCCCATGCAGTGAAGCGCGAGTGAGTGTGGTCGTGTGCTAGCAGACGGTGTTACTATCTACATTGTGCAATAAAGCTCCATATACACATACCCAAGGAATGACCCAAATATCAATTCAATTCAAAATTGCGGTGAATAATAGCTCAAGCATGTATGAGAAGAGTATAAGAATAGAAGCGTATCATGCATCGGGGACTCCACAGCTAGGGACTAGAAAATCACCACACTATTGCCGTGGTAATCGCTAGAAAGTTCCTATGCTAAGTGTTTTCGAAAGCGATGGAGGTTGAGAAGGTGTGGAGTAGAACACTCGGTGCAAATTCTCGCCTTCCCTTTATTCTCGGTAAGTAGGAAAATATTCACACTGGAATTTTTTTGGGTTTTGGCTATTTGTATTTTTTTTGGATTTTTGGCTATGCATATTTTTTTCTTTTCTCTTTTCTTTTCTTTTTTGGGTTTTTCTTTTCTCTCTTTATTTTGGATTTTTTTGGATTTTGGGATATATACATGTGTACTCTCCCAAGTGGGAGAACGGTACACGAGAAGAGGATTTGCACCAAGTAAAATAAAAAAAGAAATCAGATTCTAAACACTTGGGCAAAGGAGATTTTTCTCGCTAATCAGAGCATAGGCTAAATGGGTCATCCTAGTCCTATTTGTGGAATCACGACACATGCGAATTGAAGTATACGATATAAATATATTCATGTATATAGAGCCGACAATATATGCAAATACCGCATATTCAAATCGAAGCATGATAATCTATGGGTCATCCCAGGACAGGTATATATATCAAAATCACAAAGTAGAAGCACACTATAAGCTAGTCACGACACACGACTCACATAAAAGCAAAGTGGACCCATGTGGCATGAAATGCAAGAGGACTCGGCTTCCTAGGGTTAGTGAAAGTGATAACCGTAGCCATGCTAGGTGTGTATGTGTGTTTCTGTGGCAATTCATCATATGGGGTCATCTCTAGGAGAGGGAGATAAAAAGAAGAGAAGAAAAAGAAAAACACGATGAAAACGACTCAAAAACGAAGAAAAAGACACAACTGACGCACAAAGTGCGACTCCCCCAATCTAAAAATTGCATTGCCCTCAATGTAATAGTAGTAAGTACGGGGGGTGGGGGGTATGCACCGACACAAAAAGAATGAAAATGGAAAACACACGAAAGAAAAATAAAAATAAAGAGAAGGAACACACAAATAAGAAATAGAAAAAACACAGCCAAACGACACATATAAACAGACACACCATAAAAACATCACACGACAACACACATAAAAAGCGACTTCCTCCAAGCTAGACATGACAATGCTAGCAATATGATTTGATCATGGTGATGCAGAAATAATGCTAGGGGAGGTCAATCAGAGCCGCTGTCGGTAAAATGGTAGGGAGATGGTGACGTGCGTTTATATTTCATATATTTGCGCACGTTTTCTCCTGTGTTTTTCCATTATTTACCGTCGTCTTGTATTCGTTTTCTCGTGTTTTCTCGTTTTCTTTCACTTTTCCGTATTTTCCGTGTTTTGCAGGAGTTTGCTGGCATTTGGGACGCAAAACGATGATATCATGTGTCCCCGGAGCAACGGGAGGAGTCACACATGATCCAGGGGGTCAAAGCAATGAATATTGATATTCCTCAGCCCTCAACCGATCGGGTGGACCAGTCACCCGATCGGTTGGTGCACGCGTATCCTACCCGGGTGGCAGCTGAAGAAGAATAGCAGCTCACCCGATCGGTTCAGCGATCGGGTGAACCGACGGAGCTCTCTGTCATTTAGGCTGAATTCCAATCGATCGGGTGACTTTTTACCTGATCGGTTCACCTATAACGGAATTTTCTAAGAGACAACCCGGACAGCTCAACCGACCGGTTCGTGGACCGTTTGAATCCGACAGAGCTCTCGACCAAATGGAGCGTAATTCCAACCGATCGGGTGACTTATCACCCGATCAGTTCACCTGTAGCTGCAATTCCTCATTTGGTGAACCGATTGAGCCACCCGCTCGCCTCAGCGCCTGGTTGAAGATTTTCGAAGCTCTCACCCGATCGGTTGACTCATCAACCGATCGGGTGGCGGATTTTCTACGGGTTTGGACCCGAACCATTAGGGTTTCGAAGTGGGGCTATAAATAATAGAAGTTGGCCGACTGAATGGAGATCCTCCTCTAATTTTTAGGGCTTTTTCATCCCCTTCGCTGGGAGTTTAGGTTAGTTTAGCTTAGGGTTGTATCCTTCAATAAATCTTGTATTTGGATCGTTGGATTCAAACGGAGATAAGTATTTTCTTCCCTTTTCCTCCACTGTTTTGTATTGTGTTTGTTTTGCTTCATGATGAATGTTTGTATGTCTTTTGTGTTGTTCGTTTATATGTTTCTCATCATTGAGTAGTATTGATGAACCCTAATACGGGTTAGGGTAGGATTGATGCTTGGTTGTTTCATTTGACTTGGTTGCATGTCATGTGTTCGATGAAATGCGTCAATGGGGATTTCTAGCAATCTGGGTCCAATTCGTATAGCAACACACTAGATGTGTTGGGGATTGGGGTCCGGTGCTTGTCCAGTCAAGATCCGCTTCGATGTATTGCTAGAAATCACATTTGACCTATTTGGCCATTAGGGTTACGTGGGGGTGTTTCATTGTCATTGGCGGGAGAAAGACCGCCTCTGACCGTCGGGCCAAGGGGGAATAAACTTGGCGGTTGACTCCCTAGCCATAGCTCACGCCCCTAGTGTAGACATGGAGTCCTCGCGCATGGGAACGGCTTGGACGAAGTGTTGGGAGATATCATTGTGGCCTTAATTCTCCCGGTTGCGGAAGGTGTTAATGGACATGGGAATGCCCACCGTTCGGAACCGGGTAGGCCTAGCGTGCTTGGCACCGACCGGAATATCGGGCCATGGACGCTAGGTACCACCTTTTGGGGCAATGTCTCACCCTGGGTCAAGTCAAATGCCAAGTGTCATGAGTTCTCTAGCCCGTGTTAGCGGGGATTCATTTCGTGTCTTTTTTATTTCTTCTCTTTATTTCTACACTTCCACCCATATCATCCGCGTAGCTAGCACACGACCTAGGCGAGGCTAGTAGCCATTCAAGCCATCCACCTCCCTGAGTTCGATAAACCCGCACCCTACACTAACCGTGCACTTGCGGTAAAACGACACCGCGCCCATACCGTAAACGGGGCGCCGGTCAGATGGTGATGAGGGAGGAGAATAGTGGACGAAAGAATCTTGTGAAGAAGAAGGAGAGGGTGTACCGACAGGAGAAGGAGGGGAAACCGGGTGGATAACTGGTGGATCGAGATTTATCGGTGGATCGTGGTGGATAATGATGGCACCGGGTGAACCCACACATGAGTGCCAATCAGGAGGTTCCAAGGGTGGAAAATGTACGAGTGTGGCATACCAAGGATCTGGGTAGAACTCCCATGGTAGATGTGAAACACGAATGGGGAGTCGCTCAGAAGATGAGGGTAGGAGGATGTCAAAGGAAGCGTTGGCAGGACTGTAGAGGAAGACTGCACGCTCCTCACCAAAAGGAGTGAGCATACCGATATCGATCAAGTAGTCGCGATCGATACAGCTACGTCCCGGTAAAATAGGTAGGTGGGGGCGGCAGCCTCAAAACACAACTGACAATAAGAGTGATCATCCCACCACAGCGGATGGATCCAGAAGTTGTGCGGCTAACAGATAAGATCTCGTGGACGATCCAATAAGCGATGTTTATGGGTAATGGGATATGTCCATGAATCCTGTCGTGGGACATGGCGTAAAGAAAGAAGAGCTCATCCCTAGACACCGTGGAAACGTCTACGCGGGAGAAAATGGTGTTGACAAGGAAGCAATGGGCGAAGCGGTAGCAAGGATGTATGATGTAGGAGGCAAGAGCTACCGATGGAAAGGTGGTATACCGGGTGAACCGTTGCCAAACACCATCGTCCCGAAAGTAAGAAAAGATATCAGACCGCTCATGAGTTGAACATTCAACATGACGATCGGGGTGTGGGAAATTCAGAATATTGTTAAGCTCGGCAAAACTCATGGAAAAATCGCAATTGAAGGCACGGAAGGTGAAACCACAATCGGACACTTCGAGAGAACTGAGGAACTCAAGTGTGAGATTCATGTGTGTGTGCGCGCATGGGTGCGCAGAAGGAAATCGCAACCAATGAAGCGAAAAAGTGTGCTGATGCCCCTAAAGAGTCCAAGAGATTCGAGAGTGGGGGAATCAGCGAAAAGAGTAGGTCGCATGGGGCGATGATGCAGGGCGTGCAGACGCACAGATTGCTCTTCAGAAATTGGGTTAATGCCGAGGAATGATTGGGGAAAAGGGCCATGTATAGGATGTCTGCGTGATGATGAGGCAATCTCTTTTCCCTTCCTAGAGATGGTAGTGACGTGGGGGAGGAATGATAAAAGTGGGGGTGGGTGATTATGATAAGGATAAGGCGGATGAAACAGGTAGACACAATATCAAGACATTGCATATACTGAAATAAATATGAAGAGTGGAAAGAGGTTACCCATCAACAATGCAAGACCAAGCACCCGAAAGATCCCACGCCGTATTAGGGAGAGATTTTGGAAGCCGCCACTCGCTGATCCGTCAAGAAATGAAATTTTGAAAATTAGGGACTATGGTTAGGGTTTGGATGATTTGCGGATAAATGTGGTCGATGGGAAGGGTATTGATGGTGGGGGAGTATGGGAATAAGTGAGGGTGTGATTTTAGGGGCATGGGGAGTGATGGGAAGGATCAATTTGGAAGAGGGAGAGAGGGATCGTGCGGAATGGAAATGAGGAATTGGGGAAATGAGATCCGGTGATGGGTAGCTTATATAGAGGGGTAGGTGAACCGATCGGGTGAGATTTCACCCGATCGGGTGGATTGTTTTCCAAAACTTCTTGCGAATCAACAGCTACAGGTTAACTGATCGGGTGAGACTTCACCCGATCGGTTGGCCACTCCACAAATCTTTCCCGAGAGCACTGTAAATTTCACCTGAACAGCCACCCGGTCATAGCTTCAGCTCAACCGATCGGTTGATTTGATCACAAAATTTCCCGAGAGCTCTGCTGTGTCAAACGATCTTCCACCAGGTCAGTATAATATGCCACCCGATTGGTTATATGTCGTCTTCAGATACGGCTCAACCGATCGGTTGATGTATCAGCCGATCGGTTGAGGGCAGTTTCCTGCACAAAGATAAAAATCGTCTAAGATTCTCAATGATTAACCCCATAGTAGTATTTATTCATAAAAAACAAGAAAAATAATCCTAAAAAATAACGAAACGATATAAGTTTAGAACATGGGTTGCCTCACATCAAGTGCTTGGTTATAGTCGGTAGCTCGACTCCTCATTTGGTGATCAATTCGGATCCGGAGGATTTGTAGATGAGCCATCGGTCGTTGAGACTTGGACCGGAGAAATTGCTGGTTCGCTGATCGCATAATGTTTTAGACGCTGCCCATTGACTTTGAACGGTTCATCTCTTCCCATTATCTCAATTGATCCGTGCGAGAAGACCTTGGTGACTCGGTAGTGTCCCGACCACCTGGACTTGAGTTTTCCGGGAAAAAGCCTCAGTCTCGAGTTGAATAGGAGAACTAAGTCTCCTTCCTTGAATTATTTCTTCAGAATGCGCTTATCGTGCCACCGCTTCAACTTTTCCTTGTAGATTCGGGCATTTTCGTAAGCATTGAGCCGGATCTCGTCAAGCTCATTCAGTTGTAACTGTCGGTGGCTTCCTACCTCCTTGGCGTCGAAATTCAGATTTTTATGGCCCAAAACGCTTTGTGCTCCAATTCCACAAGTAGATGACATGCCTTCTCGTAGACAAGTCGGTAAGGGGTTGTGCCGATCGGAGTCTTGAACGTAGTCCTGTAAGCCCAGAGTGTGTCTGAAAGTTTCGATGACCAATCCTTCCTAGAGTTAGCCACCGTCTTCTCCAGTATGCTCTTGATATCTCTGTTAGATACTTCCACTTGGCCGCTCGTCTGCGGGTGATAGGCACGTCCGATTTGGTGTTACACCCCGTACTTCTTTAAGAGAGCTTCAAATTTCTTCTTTATGAAATGGCTCCCTCCGTCACTGATTAAAACTCGAGGCACACCGAATCTCTGGAAGATATTGTTTTTAAAGAATTTTGCGACCACCCGAGAATCATTAGTAGGGCTGGCTATCGCTTCTACCCACTTGGACACATAATCCACGTCCACCAAGATATACTGATTTCCATAGGACAAGGGGAATGGTCCCATGAAGTCGACTCCCCACACATCGAAGATATCGACCTTTAAAATATAGTGCTGAGGCATTTCGTTCCTCTTGGAGATGTTTCCCGTTCTCTGGCACTTGTCCCAAGCCTGGACATAAGCGTAGGTGCCCTTAAAGAGGGTCGGCCAATAGAATCCACTCTAGAGGATCTTCGCCGTGGTCTTATAAGCGCTCGCATGGCCTCCACACTGCTGATCATGGCAATAAGAAATTATGGAGGTCGCCTTAGTTTCGGGAATGCACCTTCGTATCACCCCATCATTACAGGTCTTGTATAAATAAGGGTCGTCCCAATAAAATTTCCGGACCTCGTGAAAGAATTTCTTCTTTTGCTGATAGCTCACGTTGTGGGGGATGATGGCACATGTCAGATAATTGGCGATGTCGGCATACCATGGAGTCCAAGCGGAAGAGATGGAGAAGAGATGCTCGTCAGGGAGCGAGTCGTCAACGAGAGTAGCATCGGAATTGAGAGTAGGCATTCTGGACAAGTGGTCAGCAACGACATTCTCCGCCCCCTTCGTGTCCTTGATCTCCAAGTCGAATTCCTGGAGGAGGAGAATCCACCTTATGAGCCGCAGCTTCGCCTCCTTCTTGCTCAAAATGTATTTGAGAGCCGCGTGATCCGTGTGCACGATTACCTTGGCACCAACAAGATACTGCAGGAACTTGTCCATGGCATAGATGACAGCTAGCAATTCTTTCTCCGTGGTCGTATAGTTCCTTTGGGCTACGTCGAGGGTCTTGCTCGTATAGTATATAACATGTAGATTTTTATCCTTCCTCTGCCCCAAGACGGCTCCAACTGCATAATCACTAGCATCGCACATTAACTCGAAAGGTAGAATCCAGTCCGACGGCTGAATCACGGGTGTGGAAATGAGGGCTTGCTTCAGAAGGCGGAAGGCTTCCATACACTCGTCGTCGAAGACGAAAGTGCATCCTTCACAAGGAGTTGAGTCAAGGGCCTGGAAATCTTGGAAAAGTCCTTTATGAAGCGGCGGTAGAATCCCGCGTGCCCTAAAAAACCACGGACTCCCCGAAGATTAAGTGGAGGTGGAAGTTTTTCGATCACCTCTACCTTTGCCTTGTCTATCTCGATCCCCCCTTGAAGAAATGATGTGCCCCAATACAACTCCTTCTTGTACCATAAAATGGCATTTTTCCCAGTTCAAAACTAGCTCCTTATCTTGACACCTCTCCAAGACTTTAGTCAGATTGCTGAGACATGAGTCAAACTCTGTTCCATAGACGAAAAAATCATCCATGAAAACCTCCATTATATCCTGGGAGTAATCGGAGAAGATTACGGACATCAATCTTTGAAATGTAGCTGGGGCATTGCAAAGCCCAAACGTCATTCTCCTGTAAGCATACGTCTCAAATGGACAAGTAAAAGTTGTCTTCTCCTGGTCGTCATTATGGATGGGAATTACAGAAAGCCAGAGTATCCATCCATGAAGCAGAAGTAGTTGTGCTTTGCCAGCCTCTCGAGCATCTGATCAATGAAAGGAAGAGGATAGTGATCATTCCTTGTGGCTTTGTTCAGTTTCTGGTAGTCGATGCACATCCGATACCCCGTAACGGTCCTCATGGGTATGAGCTCGTTTTTCTCTTTACGAATTACCGTCATTCCTCCTTTCTTGGGTATAACATGCACCGGTCTAACCCAGCGACTGTCGGAGATAGGGTATATGATCCCGGCATGTAGGAGTCTAACAATCTCCTTCTTGACCACCTCCATCATGATGGGATTCAGTCTTCATTGTGGCACAATTGAGGAGACTTGCTCATCTTCAAGCAGTATCCTATGTGAGCAAAGCCCCAAGCTCACTCCCTTCAAATCTTCGATTGCATACCCGAAAACATTCTTAAATCTTCTCAAGACACTAAGCAGCTTGGTCATTTGATCTTCGGGCAGCGAGGAGTTCACTATCATTGGCAGCGTCGAATTCTCTCCCAAATATTCATATTTCAACCCCGGAGGTAACTCTTTCATCTCAACTTCTTGAGGTCCCGACACATACTTTTCAAGCTGAGCATCCTCCAGTGAAAGGACTCCTTCTCGGGTCTCCTGGAAGCTAACGTTCGGAACTTCACTTCCTTCTGTGCTTTCACATGGTGAACCCTTGTAAGGTAAAGAGGGGATAACAGAGGAAGGCTCTGGGTCTTTCTCAAGTTCATAAAAATCATCCAGGAAGAAGGCTTCAACGCAGAAACAGGTCTCAACATCGATAGTTCTCCACCACTACTTTCAGCTTCCTCAATGTCCCAAGATCCAGGGTGCTCTATAGATGTCCGCAAGGGATAGATTGATTCATGTTCAACGTATTCGATAAGCTCTGTCTGATTGTCCTCTGGGCAAAACCCCTCATGGGTGTATAATTCTTCCCCACTGAATTCGGGACTGGGCATGTCAATATACGTCGCTTCGGCGGGAGAAAAGGAAGTTGTCGTGTCTGGATGCTACGACACATCATGATTCCTCTTCTAACTTTCTACAGCGGCTGATAGTAAGGATAGGATGCTCGTGGCATTTAGAGATTCTGTCAGATTCCGTGCCAAATAGCTGACTTGGTGTGAATGTTCCCAGATATCGCCTGAAACAGCACACAACATTCTTGTTGTAGCGTCGAAAACCTGTAAGAAAAGTAGGGAGGGTGAACTGCACGGATAGAGAGCACGTTAATAGCACGGGTTGTATGAATGGAGATGTGAAGAGTAGTGATGGCGGTATGGCGACACATTTTACCAATTTTATACAACAAATTTATACAATATGTCCAAGCAAAATCAAAAAGTGTAGAATGCGAAAATTATCGCGAGGTGAGGATGTGAACTAGACTCTAAGGTTCACTCGGTCCTAAAATAAACAAGCACGTTGCCTCCCCGGCAACGGCGCCATAAAACTTGACGTCCCCTAGGTTTGAGCATACAAGTGCAATATGATTGGGGACACCAGATTTAAATATTTATACCGCAAGCGCACGGTGTTGTAGTGTGGCTTGGGGGTCGAACTCAGGGAGGCATGGTTGTGCTTTTGTCAGAGAGGAACCGGTTCACCCAATGGGTGAGCTAGCCCGAACGATCGATGGTTTGTCACAGAATATAGATACGAAGGATAAACGATATAAAAGGAAACTTAGGACTTCGGTTTCCACCCTATCATGTGCTCTCACTATTACAACCGACAGATAGGAGTACGATTGGATTTAGGGTTTAGTGGTGAGACGTTGCCTCTAAAAGTGATACCTAGCATCCCATGGGCCCGATATTCCGGTCGGTGCCCAGGATGATACGCTAGGTCTACCCGGGTTCGGTCGATGGGCATTCCCATGTCCATTAACACCGGCCGACTCCGGGAGCACTAAGCACGCAACGATTACTCCCAACATCTCATCCTGCCGTTCCCACGCGCTAGGATTCAATGTCTACGCTAGGGGCGTGAGCTGTGGCTAGGGAGTCAACCGCCAAGTTTATTCCCCCTTGGCCCGACGGTCAGAGGCGGTCTTTCTCCCGCCAATGACAATGGAACACCCTGCATAACCATCTAAATTCCTAAACCCTATCGAAATCCTAGTCATATGGACGCATTAGGGAGAACCCACGAAGGGGTTTGCACCAAAATCCCAGATTTGGAAACTACTCACAATTCATAGCTAAAACGCAATCTAAAAAAAATCAACGGTAGAAATCATGATCAAACAATTGAAATGAGATACGAGCAATGGTATTATGACAATATTAAAGTTTCAATGCAATCAGAACACTTACAAAAACATATAAAATTCCAGCCGTCACAGCCCAAGAAAAAGACAAAAAAATAACAACTTCCGTTTTCAGCAACCCTAGGTCAACTATATATAGAAATCGAGGCCACCCGATCGGTTGAAGCATCAACCGATCGGGTGAGCTACTTGGCGCTTTCGCTATCGGCTTTAGAAGCTTCAACCGGGCGCTGAGGAGAGCGGGTGGTGCCATCAGGTCGTCGATTTGAGAGATGCGGCTTCAGATGAATCGATCGGTTGAGTTTTCAACCGATCGGTTGGAATTACACCCAAAAAGACAGAGAGCTCTATCGATCTCACTGGATCAGCGAACCGATTGGGTGAGCTGCTCTTCTCTTCAGCTCCTGTCCGGGTGAGATACGCGTGAATCAACCGATCGGGTGGCTGTGTCCACCCGATCGGTTGAGGGCTGAGATATAGCAATCTTCATCGTTTGACCCTCTGGATCGCGCGTGACTCCTCCCGTTGCTCCGGGAACTCAAGATATCTTCTTTATACGTCCCCAACACTGGCAATCTCATGCATATACACAAAAATACAAAGAAGTGAAAGAAAACTAGAAATCACAAGAAAATGGGCACGGGACGAGGGAAAACAACGGAAAAGCACAAAGAAGACGTGCATGAATATATAAAATATAAACACACGTCATGTCTACAGCGGCGTCATACTTCCCCGTGGGCATCGGAGTTGGGGTGAAGGTGCTAGAGAGGTGGAGATGGGTTTGCGGCGTCTGAAGGTCACCGGAACTGGGGTGTGGCTTCAGCGGCATCGTCGGAGGGTTGCAGGGGTCGGAAAATTGAGTGGCAGGGCTATGAACGGAGTTTCGATGGAAGGGGGTCGTCAAATTTTAAGGAGAGTGGATTGGTGCTATGGGTGTTGTGAGGTCGGAGGGCTGTCGTCGAAGGGCTGGGTTGCAGGGAGATGGTCGGCGGCATAGTTAGGAGAGGAGGCGGTGGGTGTCGGACGATGGGAGGAGGAGCTTGACTTGTGTGAGCGAAGGAGGTGGCTCACTGGGGTTGATGGTGGCTGGGGTGACGGGAAACGGCGAAGAGGAGGCGGAGGCTTGGGTTGTCGTGGACGGTGGGAGGAGGAGGTGTTCGAGGCGGGCGAGCTTGGGTTTTGAGGGAGTAGTCGCCATGAGGTTTGGGTTGTTGGGGCTGCTGCGTTTGATGGCTGGTCGTGGGTTTTATGAAGAAGAGGGAGAAGAAGGATATGAAGGAGAACGAGCGGGGAGAAAATTGCGTGGGTCGTTCGTGTATCATGCATGAGATCGTGCATTGGTTCGCTGGTAAGATCCGATCAGATCTGTGGGCTTGAGGTGATTATGGGTGAGGATGTGGTTAAGTACGGGAGATCCGCAGGAGTTGTGTATGTGGGCTGAGGGCTACGTTGGGGCTCCGCATGAAACGAGATGACGTGGGGTTTTATGAAGAAGAAGGAGAGGAAGAACACAAAGATGAGGGGCATGGGCTGTTGCGATTGCATGCACGAGACGTGCGCAAGGGGAGAGATTCGACGGAGGGGGGGTTGTGGTGTACGCGGATTTGGTTTGGTTAGGATAAGATCCTTGCGTGCATGAGTTGTGGGATGAGAACGGGCTCGAATTATCCGCATGCAGAACGTGGTATGAAATTAGGGTTAGTTAGGATATAATTAGGATTTAGTTGTTAGGATTTATTTAGATATTAAGATATTAAGATATTGATTGTTATGATTTATTTAGATATTAAGATATTAAGATATTGATTGTTATGATATTAAGATTTTGATTGTTAGGATTTTAAATTAAGATTATCTTACAACTTATTAAGATTTATTAGCTTATATATATATATACTAGTAAATACCCGTGCACACGTGCACGGAGAAGTAAAAAATTTAAAAAATTTAGCGGGCGCCTTCGACGCTGCTCTCCCAGCTAAATTTTCAAGTTCAAAAAATTTTAGTTTCACCCAAAATTTGTGAACTGCAATTTTAAATGTTATTTGTTATAAACCACGAATCTTATACTAAAACCAAATATATTGAATCTTAAATTCTATTTGTTAACTACAATCTCCAAAAAATTCGTAGGGTTTTGTTAACTGCAAACACCAAAAAGTTAAGTTAATTGAGAACGTGGCTAATTTTTAATTTTTAATTTGTTATTTTTAATTGAGAACGTGCCACTTTATTTGGTTGGTTATTTGAGAACATTATTTGGTTGTTTATTTGAGAAATTAGGTAATACCTCATGTTATTAGTTAGTTGGGTAATACCTTATGTTATTTCTTTTCTGTTTTTGTTATTTGATTTGTAAAAAATACAAAAAAATGTGTCCTAGTCATCAAGTACATTCTTATTTTTTATTCTAGTCATATTTTTGATGCCACGTAGGACAAAGATTCAAAAAACGTCGCGAATTGTATACTAGATAATATAAATGTATAAAGGGAAAGATTGATATGGTCACAAATATTCCCATTATTACGATTTTGCCACTGCACGTCAATGATGTCCAAAAAATAAAAATTGGCGTCGACACAATCGTCAAGTCAAGTGGATCGTAAATAAGGTAACGTGTCACGCATACGGGCTACGTCAAGTAAAATCATAACACAAATAATCTCATAATTCATACATCAACAAAATACGTACGAAATACGTATGATAAATATCGGTCTTACAGATGGAGACTAACCAAGTTCTAGCTATTAGGGTTGACAGTTTGACCGTACCCTAGGCTTGACTAGGCGACATAGTTTTGACGGAGAGACTAAAACTGCGGCATTCATCACGAACACAGTCAGGGTGATCCCGACAATACTCATGTCTATGAGTTAACCACATAATTATGATACCGAAACAGGGATGACACCTGCTGCTCATGGTCACTGCCTTCTGGGGTTTCGAGCCCCACCTGTAGTAAGGTCAGGTTGTAGGGTCTCACACAGAGTGAGACATTCGTCTAGTAATAGGAAGTCTTAAAGAGATTAATACATATGATGTATGTGAATTTATTAAGTCGCAAAGAGTTTGCGATATAAGATTATACATCGGATGTATATGTATTAAATGTGTCGCAAATGGTTTGCAATATATACATTGGAATTATATCTATCGCAAATAGTTTGTGATAGATATGCGATTAATTGCATTTGATGCAAAGGTATTTTAAATACGTCGCAAAATGTTTGTGAGCCTATTTATATAATCAAAGGCACAAAACTAAGTTCAATACTAGAAGTCTAGGAATGTCCTAGATATTTTTGATTTTGGTCCTAGCCCAATAGGGCTAAAGAAATGATTAAAACAAAAAAATGGTGGGCCCTATTGTGGGTGGTTGGGCCCACCCAATTGAAGAGAAGGCACCCGTAAGCACCTGCTGTAGCTAACACAGGTGGGCCCCATTGTTGGGCCCATAGTTGGGGTTTTTGAAACCCTAATGGCGGCTGGAATTTTCAGTAAAGCATGATTTTTGGGACATCTTTGGACATACGTTTGAGGGGTCAAACAGAGTTGGAATTGAGCCATGTTTGTTTCTATGCGTTCAATGTTCAATGCTTCTGATTTGATATATGATATCGCAATCGAAGCTCAACGGTGAGGGAGGAAAAATTCGCTAAAGTTTGGCCTTCGTGTAAGGCAAACTTTATTGATTTTTCTTCTCCAAAAATTTAGTCCCACATCGGATATGGAAAAAAGGGAAGGGGTCAGCCTCCTACATAAATAGGGGCCAACCCCCTCCTTTAAAGTCGTACCAAGTCTTCAATTTTGAGAAGCTCTAAAAAGTTTTAAGCACGCTCGAATTAAGACTCAATAAATATTCTATCTTTATCCCAAATTCTTCCTTGCTCCTGATCGGGCTCTTGCAAAGCTACGAAGGAGTTCGGATCGGATCCGAAGTCTTGACAGAGGATCCACTCAAGTTGAAACTTTCTGGAGCACGTGGTTGGCTCAGCGACAAGGGTGTTGCTCGCCTCGGTACGCATGACACGGTTCGGATCGAGACACGGTTCGGCTCGTGACGCGATTCAAATTGGGAGAAGCGGATCGGGGCATCGCTCGGAGTGAAAGAATGGTTGCAGAAAACGACGCTTTGTATTCTGCGAAAACGAAGTTCTGGTATGTAGATTAATTTAGAAGCGTTTATAATTGCAATAGTTTGATAGATCTATCTTTATGGGTTGGTCGGACCCAACCCTGGGATAGTAGAGATTCTGGCTAGAGTTTATTTCTTTAGGGCTGTTCTTAAAATAGTTTTAAGATATTTTTCGGCTGTATATTTGATTTCTTCGTCCCACCGACTTAGGTCGGACATCAATTTTATATCCCTAAGGACCTAGAAAACCCATCATTTATCATATAACAACAAAAAAACCTAATTTTCAAAACAGATTTTGAAAAATCAAAAGTACATATAATTATTGTAAAGGCCACGAGACCACCTCATCGCCATATGTTAGATAACTATGGCAGTGCGGTGGTAGGACCCTAGCAATATAAAATTATATGTCATTCTACTTATGCCGTGAAAACTTGCAATTAGAAAAAACATAATCCATCCATCGCTTAAACTAGATTACAACCATCATATATTCATGTAAGCTATACAGTATAACATCCTAATTAACTATGGCATCTCGATGGATCCCAGCAAGAAGACCACCACCTAACAATACCTTGCAAAGACAGTCTTTGGCCCATCTCAACTCCATGGATCAAATGCCATAAGGAACAAGGGTAGCATCGCCTCCTTAATTAACTATTATAATGCAAATGGGAATACCCATTGGAAAGAATAATTAATTACAAACAGAAATGCAAAGCCTTTATTTTACATTAAATAAAAGTACATGAAAGAACTATCAAATTACATAAAGAAAAATAAACTACTAGAGAGTGTTTTTCTCAGCTCCTTTCCATCCCATGTGACAGTCACCGGCTGAAGGATATTCAGGCGCCTGCACATTGTACATGCGCCTGTGTAGTCTTCTTAAGTCGCCTGTCCTGGCTCAGATTATAGCCGTTGGGATTTTAATAGCTGTTGACCAGTCGACTGTATGTGTCGTAAACTGCCTAAATCTAGCCGTTGCAGATTTCATTCTTTGGGGGGTTTTTTACTTGTGTTTGATGGTTTATTTGGGCTTCATATATATATGAGAGGGCTGAGTTCATTAGAACTTCTTGAAACCATTGAAAATCATTTGAGAATCATTAAGCCACTCTCAAACTCTCTCATTTCCCTCTTATAGCTCTAAATCTCCTTCATGCATTGAAGTCAAGCTCAAGGGAAATCATCCAAGTGAAATCAAGCTCAATCTCAATATGTGGAGATTCTCTTCCATGCCTTCTTTTTCATATGAGTAAGTTCATCATCAAGGCATAGGTAAGAGTATTTGTTTTACTTTATTTTCCTTGAAACCTTAGCTTTCTCTGTGAGAGCTAGTTACTCTCTGTATAAGAGTATAACTTTCTGTGTGAGGGTCGGTTAAGATCTCTTTTTGTGTGAGTTAGAGTCTCTCTGTGTGAGAGCAAGGATTTCTCTGTGTGAGAATCCAAAATCCTATGTATGAGGTATCTGTGAGAGAGATTGTATTCACTTCTCTTTGTGAGAATCATATTGGATATTGGTGTGGCTGGACACACCCAAGTTTGTGGAACCAGTGTAAAATCTTGTGTTTGCGTTTGGAATGATTGTGTTGATTAAGTTCTTTTGCACTTATTATTCCGCATTTGCAAGTTAAATTTTAATTGAACAATTTATTGACATTACTCTATTCACCTTCCCTCTAGAGTTCGTTGTTAGTATTGTAAGAGCTAGATGGTCCTTACAATTGGTATCGGAGCGAGGTTATAGCATACTACAACGATGGCATTCAAGCTACATCCGTGTCTCATGAAGAAGTTCTATCTACTGTTCGACCCCCTCTCTTCAACGGAACAAATTATCCAATTTGGAAGATCAAGATGATGATCTACTTGGAGGGTCAAGACCTATGGGACATCACCGAGTCGCCATTTAAGAAGCCTACTACACCTGCTGCTATAAGGACAAAGGCAGAGAAGGACTCGATCAAATACAATGCGAGGGCAATGAACGCATTCCATTGTGCCCTCAATTCAAATGAGTTCAACCGCATCTCCATATGCAAAACAGCCAACGAAATTTGGGATACATTGGAGATTTCTCATGAAGGGACTTCGAAGGTAAAGAAATCTAAATAAACTGTGTTTAGATCTAAATATGAAATGTTTAAGATGCATGAAGGAGAAAGCATCTTGAAAATGTTCTCAAGGTTCACGGATATTGTGAACACTTTGGAAGGACTTGGAAAGGTGATTTTCCAAGAGGATTATGTGGAAAAGATCCTTGACTCGCTTACATATCAATGGGAGTCAAAGGCCAATGCTATTTGGAGTCAAACAACATGTCCAAATACACTATTGAGGAGAGCATTGGGAATTGCATGGCATAAGAAGTGAAACTTCAACGTAAGCAAGAGATTCAACCAATGAAGCCCGAGAAGCCAGAGAAGCAAAAGGGGGTTGCATTTCATGCTGAGAAGGAGCCAATCCAATGGAGGAAGAAATTCCATCGAGAAGCTTCGAGTGGAGATGATGGAGAAGATGATGCTAGCGATGATGATTTCATCGAGCTTGCCAAGCAATTCAAAGCATTCCTCAAGGGCAAGCATGGTAAATCTTTGTGAAAGTTTGTCTCTAAGTCTAAAAATTCTTTTTGTTTCAATTGTAGAGGAAAAGGTCATATTTCTACCGAATGCCCTTCCAAACCCGACAAAGACTCTTACAAAGGGAAAGGGAAGAAGCATTGGAAAGGGAAGTCCAAATTCAAGAATCAAAAGAAGGGAATTATCGGCACATTCGATGAATCGGATGAGGACTCATCAAGTGATGAAGAAGATGACAAGGAGCAAGCCCACATGTGCTTCATGTCATTGGAAGATCTTTCTTCAAGATCTAGCAATGAAGAAGTGGAGGCTTGTCTCAAGTCCAATGAAGAAGTGTGCTTCATGGCAAAAGGGGAAGATTCCTCGCGAGGATGAAAGCGATGAGGAAGTAAAGGAGGAGCCAAAGCTACCATATGAGGAGCTCGAATACGAGTACAATGTGGCCTCCAACGCGGTAAGTAAGTGCATCGACTCATATGCTAAATTGAAACCTAAATTTAAAAATGCTATGAGTAAGGTGCATGAACTTGAGTCTACTAGTGTTAATGTAAATAATGTACATGTTTGTGACACTAGTGAGAGAGAGACACTTCTCTCTGAAGTTAATGAATTGAGCATAACTAATGATAAATTAGTAGCTTAAAACCGTAGCTTAGAAACTCGCATTCAACAACTTACGTTGAAATACGAAGAGGAATCCCAAAAGTTTATAAACTTTGTTTATGCTAGGGATTCACTCCACGGTTGGCTTGAAAAACAACATCTGGCAAACCATAGAGGATGTTTGGGATACATTCCAAATATGGTGACCAAACCTACCTCTAGTTCTTTTTATGGTGCAAATACAAAAATTATTGCTAAAAAACCTAAGAAGAATCACAATGCTTTCTTGTATGACAATAACACCAACAAGAAGCATGTAAATCACAAGGTTGTGAGAAAAACTGAAAATTCTTCATTTTTTGCTAAGAAGAAAAATCCTCACTAGTGCCAAGAAATTCTTTTCTACCCCTAAGCACACCACATCCACCCCTCTTGCAAAGTCAAAACCCTTGCCTTGGAAATCCTTGAGTCTTTGGATTCCCACTAGGTGTAGTGTGCAAGAGATGGATAGTTACATCAACTCTCTAGTTAGGGATGTGATTACCTCATTTGATTACATTAGAAAATCAAACTCCTCTTGGGTTTGGTTCCCTAATGTTTAGGTCTCTCACGCATATGCATATTGCATGGGTATTGTGCTTAAATGTTTATTTTTAGCATACCCATTATTTTTGTGATGTTTCATGATGTTGAAAATGTTTTCAAATTTATTTTTCATGAAAATGGGGACCTTGGGGATATCATTGTCATGCATACACTTATTGAATCATATGTATGACAATGTGGGAGTTAATATGTTGTATGTTTAAAAGTATTTTCAAAACATATTTTAACTCTCATTTTGGGTTATGCATGAGATCATTGTTGCATAATTGGTGTCTATTTACAATTGGTTATTATTGGTCTCAAATTCAACCCTGGGATATTGCCAACATGTTTCATGTTATATTTTGTATTGGCAATGTCATGTGTATCAATGTGATTGATTTTTCCATATATATTCTTTGATACACTTTAGGTCTATGGCTCCAAGTAATATAAATTACAATTGGTAAAGAGGATTTTCTTACAATTGGTATTATCTCAATTGTTAAAGATTTTTTTAAATTTTTCTTTACAATTTCTATTAGATCCTAGAAGTCAACAATTTGACCATTTATATGATCTATGGAGAGCATGTGATAATGATTGATACCCACTAAATTTTTAACATTTGGTATCATACATCTCTTTATCTCTTGTTTATTTGTCATTTTTATGATTGGTATCAATGACAATTTATTATTTCTTTTATGTTTGATGTCCACCTTTTTGACAATGACAAGGGGAGAGAGATAGGATTATGTAAATCATATCTTCTATAGGGAGAGAGATATACATATCGGGAAAGATACGGGGGATTATGTAAACCATGCATGTGGAGAATGTTATTGATTTTATTTCAATTGGTTTATGTAATCCATGCCTATTATATGTCACCATTGTTTCTTATTATTTCAATTGGTTTATCTCATTTTACAATTGGTGCATATAAGTAGGGGAAGCTCATTAGCATTGTGCTTTATTTTCTTTATGTTTTACATAATGAGTGTCATCATCAAAAGGGGGGAGATTGTTAGGTATTGGTGTTTCATACCAATAGTATTTTGATGATGATCACAACATTATGTTGTTGCTAATGGCTCTCATGTTTTAGTCTTATAGTTAACATTTCAAGAATATCATTTTTGGAGACTAAATGCTTGGTGCAGGGATGGACATCAAGAGGAGCAATTCCAATGCTTGGACTCAAGGGGTGCCAAAGCTTGGAGATGATGGGGAGCATCAAGGCATTAAATGGTTGAAGCTTAGACTCTAGGAGAAGCAATGTAATCCATGTAATATCTTTTATTACTTGCATTTCTCTTTTTGAGTCTAGGTTTAATGCAATGCCTTGATAGATGGTCTACTCATTCATGCATATGCATATAACCATCTTAGTGAGTCTTAGAATTATCATAGAATCCAACCCAATAGGTTAATCATGCCAAATGACTCAATTTTAGTCTCTGGCTCTCCAACAGGCGCCTACTGAAGGAAAGACCGGCGACTGGGTGATTCCAGGCGCCTGACCGGCCCTTCTAAAGCCGACTGGTGTGCACAGCTCAAGTCAACATTTCTTGAGTCTTTCTTGAGCTCTTGGAAACAGACGAATAACGTTTATATTAGAGGCGCATGTCTTCCATCAGGCATCTGGGATTTGTTTTCCAGACGTCTGTGTGCCAAAGGGCGTAACCTGCATTTTCTGGGGTTCACACACTTTGCAAGTCAGTTGACTGATGAGAGGGTTTCAGTCGCCTGTCAAATTACAGGCACCTGAGAATTGGTCATCTATCGTCTGAAGGTGCTAGTGCAAAAGTTGCATTTTTCTCAGCTCCTTTCCATCCCATGTTATCGTCGCCTGCTGAAGGATATTCAGACGCCTGCACATTGTACATGCACCTGTGCAGTCTTCTACAGTCGCCTGTCTTGGCTCATATTACAGCCGTTGGGATTTTTATAACCGTTGACCAGTCGACTGTCTGTTATTCATCAGTTGACTGTTTGTGCCGTAAACTGCCAAAATCTATGACGTGTGTGTATATTTTATATATTCACGCAGGTCTTCTTTGTGTTTTTCCGTTATTTTCCGTCGTCCCGTATCCATTTTCTTGTGTTTTCTATTTTTCTTTCACTTTTCCATGTTTTTGTATGTTTGCAGGAGATTGCCAGCGTATGGGACATATAACGAAGATATCATGAGTTCTCGGAGCAACAGGAGGAGTCACGCGCGATCCAGGGGGTCAAACGACGAAGATCGCCATTTAACAGCCCCCACCCGATCGGTTGGACATAGCCAACCGATCGGGTGATGCACGCGTATCTGACCCGGATGCAAGCTAAAGCGAAGTGAAGATCAACCGACCGGTTCGTCGACCGTTTGAACACATCTGAGTTCTCGGGAATTTGGAGCGGAATTCCAACCGACCGGGTGACATCTCACCCGATCGGTTCATCTGTAGCCGATTCTTCCAAAAGACAAACCGGAGAGCTCAACTGACGTCCGTTGACCGTTTTTGTTCATCAGAAGTCTCTGTCTTTTGGGGCGTATTTCCAACCGATTGGTTGAACTCTCAACCGATCGGTTGACCTGATGCCGGTTCTCCTCAAACGACGACCCGCTTGCGCCGACCGATCGGATCAAGCGATCGGGTGAAGTTCCCGAAGCCAACGGCCGAAGCATCAAGCGGCTCACCCGATCGGTTGATACTTCAACCGTTCGGGTGACGTCGTTTTCTACATATAGTTGCCATAGGTTTTCAGAAACTGAAGCTTTTGATTTTTTCTGTCTTTTTCTCCATTTGTGACGGTTGGAATTTTATTGTTATTTGTAAGTCTTCTGATCTTTGTCAAACTTTAATATAGTCTTAATAGCATTGCTACTACCCCGTTTCAATTGCCTGATCATGATTTTTACGGTTGATTTTCATTTAGATTGCTTTTTAGCTATAATGTGTGAGTAGTTCCCAAATCTGGGATTTTGGTGGAAACCCCTTCGTGGGTTCTCCCTAATGCGTCCAAAGGACTAGGAAATAGATATGGATTATGAATTTAGAGGTTACGCGGGGTGTTTCATTGTCATCGGTGGGAAAAAGACTGCCTTTGACCGTCGGGCCAAGGGGGAATAAACTTGGCGGTTGACTCCCTAGCCGCAACTCACGCTCTTAGCGTAGACATCGAATCCTAGCACGTGGGAACAACAGGATGAGATGTTGGGAGTTATCATTGCGAGCTTAGTGCTCCCGGAGTCGGTCAGTGTTAATGGACATGGGAATGCCCACTGACCGAACCCGGGTAGTCCGGCGTATCATCCTGGGCACCGACCGGAATATCGGGCCCATGGGACGCTGGTATCACTCTTAGAGGCAACGTCTCACCACTAAACCCTAAATCCAATCGTACTCCTATCCGTCGGCCGTAGTAGTGAGAACACATGATAGGGTGGAAACCGAAGTCCTAGGTTTCTGTTTATATTGTTTATCCCTTGTATCTATTTTCCGTGACAAACCAACGATCGATTCGGGCTAGCTCACCCATAGGGTGAACCGGTTCCTCTTTGACACAAGCACAACCACGCCTCCTTGTGTTTGACCCCCAAGCCACACTACAACATTGTGCGTTTGCGGTATAAATTTTTAAATCTGGTATCCCATATCATATAGCACCTTGTATGCGCAAAATCGGGGGTCTTCAAGCTTTATGGTGCCGTTGCCGGGGAGGCAATGTGCTTGTTATTTTAGGACCTATTGAACCCTTGAGCCTAGCTCATATCCATATCTCGCGATAATTTTCGCACTCTACGCTTTTTGATTTTACTTGGACATATTATAAATATTAGTTGTATAGAATTGGTAGACTGAGTCACCATACTGCCATCGCTACTCCTCACCTCACATTCATGCAACTCGTGCTTTTGACGTTTTTTCTATCTGTGTAGTTCTCTCTCTCTCCTTCTCTTACATGTTTTTTGCTCCACGATAAGGATGTTGTGTGCTGTTTCGGGCGATATCTGGGATCATTCACACCACGTCCGTTGTTTGGCACAGAGTTTGACAGAATCCATAAGTGCTTCGAACATTCTATCCCTTCTGTCTGCTGCTGTGGAAAATCAGCGGAGGTATCATGATATGCAGCAGCATCCAGTCACGACAACTCTCCTTGTCACGCCCCGCTTCCCAAAAATACGGAGGCGAAGCGTTACTAAGGCCCGCTTAGGCCAGAGATGAGAAGCTCGGACCCAATAAGCGTCTGTAGGGGTACCATTTTAAAATTTTCAGGTTCTTGCATTAATAAAGTTCGAAACAAAAGGAAGTACAGAAAGGAAGTTGCATTCATTAAATAGAGATATAATATCCAACGAGTACAAAGACTAAAAAGGAAGCCTAAGCATGGCAACAAACTATCTAAAAGCAAACTAAAAACAGTAACATCTGAAAGTGAGGACTAAAAAGACATCAAGGTCTGGTCCTCGTCATGCACGTACTCTGGGTCGACGTCCTCGGCTCCTCATACTCCAGTGAGTCTGCCTCGTCCACGAACTCTGGCTGAACACCTGACGTACAGCACCCAAGAGAAAGGAACTGTACGTCAGGTAAAGTCTACAAGCAAGGGTTAGACTTTACTGCAAGTGCACCAAAATTTAAACAACGGTTTACTGGTTGATTAGCATGCTATGGTTATAACGGAGTAACACAACAGGAAGTAACACAGCAGGAAAGTAAAACGGGACAGGTAGTAGTCATAGCATGTGCTACGAACTACGGGACTAACCTACAGGTGTCATGACAAGTCGGGACGTGACGGGACAAGACGAGACAAGACAAATGAGACACGAAAGGGTTCACGCCTTACGGTTCGAGGGTGATCAGACCCTCTTGCCGTGCGCACGCTCAACCCAACCCCAAACCCAGGAACTCAGGACAAGATTTACAGGGATCACTTCCGCTAGGGAAACATCCGAAACGCCCGAAGGCTTTTTGTGTAACAGGACACGACATGACAAGTGTAGGGAGTTGTTATTCTAGGGTGTCCACACACACGCACACACATGATAGCCCTACACTATTAAAAGTTGGTGTTATCAGGCTCAGACTTCGTCGTCAAGTCTGAGCCGTCAGGAGTCGTCCCGGACGCTATCATTTCACGTCCGGTTCTATTTGTTCACATTTAACAATTCTAACCAACTAGGGCCTAAGCACGGCCAAAAGTGCAAGTGGATACACTTGCCTGCGATGGCGAGTGTGTCGTCCTCTCGAAGCGTCTCGTCCAAGCGTCTCGTCTGCGGAAGTCCGTCTGAAATATCACCACGGCGACAGTGTCAGGTCTCAATTTCATCAAATCCTATTAGGTTTCGTTTCTAGGTTATCGGGACTATCCTATTCGTCAAAAGTCACATTTTGATGTTTCAGCCTAATCGACGATCTATCCTATATGCACAGTCAACAAAGTCTGTTCGTCGATTTTCTATGTTCGTACAACGTTTTAAAAGAGCGAAAAGTAAATTTAATTCCAATTTGTCGATTTTTAGTTTAGGGTTCGATTTGCTATGGTGGGGGGTTTCTACGAGTTAGGGGAAACCAACCTGAATGATGATTAACCGTGAATCTGGCGTCAGGTCTGGAAACAGTGGCGGTGCTCGTGTCCCCGACTGCGGGTAGCGCAGTGGAGGTCGTCTCGGGGTCGCCTCAGGATTGTAACGGCTGCGGGTACGGTGTCGAGATTGCTTCGGTTGCGGGTAGCGCAACGAAACGTCTCAGGCAACGGTAATGGTAACGGATCACGATGCCGGAAGATCATGAGTCCTGCGGCGTCTACGTTGTCTCGACTACTGGTAGCGTAGTGAGACTCGTCTGGGCAGCGGACGAAGTGCGGCAGCGGATACGATCAGTCTGTCGGCAAGGGCCGGGGTCAACAGAACAGTCGTGCCTTGGGAAGGCATCGGAACAAAGTAGGCGCGGCGGCTCGAAGGAACAACAGCAGTCCTCGGGCTGTTGTTCCCGCTGCTTTCCACGCGAACCGGCCACCGGCGGTCGGGGCTCAGTGCGGTGGCCACAAGAGGCACAGTGGCGACGGGGGAGCGCTGGAAAGGCGCTGCACGATCTGCGGGGTCACGGCGACGGGGAACCGTGAGAGCGGCGCTCGGGCTGCACGCTGCATGGAAATCGGGGCGGCGGATCGCGGCGGGAGTCGTGGATCGCGTCGCCCGGGGGTTGGGGACTCCATGGATCGGAATGCAGGCGAGCGGCCGTGGGGTCACGGGGGAGCTGAGGGGAAATCGCGGGCTGCGGCGGCGCTGATGAGGGGCTGAGATCGTGGCTGCGGCGGCGCTGATGAGGGGCTACGGCGAAGAGAGGGCAACGCGAGGTCTGTGGCGGCTGATCGATCGCGGCGGAGAGAGAGAACGATCGGCGTGTGGGCTGTCACGGCGGAGGGAAACAGCGAGTGCGATGGGGGAGCTATTGGGGTCGGGATCTCGCGAGGGTGAGGACGGCGGAACGGCCCCGCCGTGGGGAGGTGGCGATCGGGGTTGAGACCGTGGAGCGAGCGCGGCGGTGCTGCGGTAGGCGAGGGCGATGGGGATCAGAGGCCGTGGCGGAGCACAGCGGTGATCGGGGTTGCGCGGGGGCCGACGTCGGGGTGGCACGGTGTCGCGAGGAGGCTGGAGGCGGAGACCGCGGCGGCGGGGACCGCTGGAGGGCGCGAGGCCGAGGGGAGGCCGCAAGGCGGCGGATCGCCGGAGGGAGGGAGAAAGACGGGGAATTTTGGGGGTTTTCGTTTTTGGGGAGGCCGGCGGCGGGATTGATTAGGGTTAGGGTTAATAGCTAGGGTTAGGGATTAAATTACTATTAATAGGGTATAGGTTAACTATATAGACCTAAAATAATGGTTGAATGGGTGAGGGGCAAGGGATAGAGGGTGTACAGGTTGGGTTAAGTCTAGAGGAAGTTAGAGAAACAACTTAGGGAAAGATTTAAATCGATTTAAAATAAGATATTTAGCCAGATTTGGCTAACAAAATTCGAAATTTGAATCTGACTGGCAAATCAACGGTCGAGGTTATTCCGGGCGATATCTCCCAATCCGGGCATCAGAAAAATAATCTGAAAATACCAGGGCGTTCGTGGAGACGAGATGCACAGATCTACGGATCCCGATCGTGCGTAACGCCTACCAAAAATTTACGTAAAATTGGGAATGGTGTTTTGAGTCAAATGACTAAAACGCCCCTATCGTTCAAAGTCGTTTTGCGAGGAAACGAACAGTGAAAAGACGTTCCCAATAATTACTATAAAATTCAACACCCCAAAACGATCGCAACGGCATATTGCATCGCATATGCCGGAGCTCGGAAATAGCCGAATAAAATACGTGCACGATAAAACACGTGCGCGTAGAAATTTACAAACGGTCGGAAAGCGGCCGTTACATTCTACCCACCTTAGAAATGATTCCGCCCTCGGAATCACTCAAACTTAGACTAATAACATTTATATAACCTTATACCCAAAACTCTCATAACTACACATATAGATCGCTAATCTTATAACTTCAACCAATGGTCTTTAATTAATCCATCATAACCCTTCTTTTCACTGAACAATGCCACGACCAAACTCACATCCCAACACCCGACTACGGACCCATTATTACTGTTCAAATTTCCAATTCCGAGTCCTCACCAAAGATTAATAATCATATTCTCATACCATACCACTCCACTAAACATTTTGCTCAAAAACAATCTTTTAAACTCTTGATCTCTTTCCAATATTTATTAATCGCCAAAAAGAAATTTTTTTCTAATCGATCACCAATCGAAGACAACAACTTTGTCTATCTCGTAACACATTTACAAATCAACAATCGATGTGTCCTCAATACATTCCGTGTCATAACTTCCCATAAAATTTATCCGCCAAATAATTGAACTATCAAAATCACGTCTCTTCCTACTTATTATAATTATTTTCAACCAATATTAAATCCGACAACCTAACCATCCATTTACCTCAACACGTCGTGTTACTCCTAATGTCTCATCATGTCAACTCAACACTCAAGTCGAGATGCTAATAAAGCTATACTCAATCTCAAGATCACCCTAACTCCTATCATACTCTGTAGCCATCCCTATCTACCATTCGACTATGCCTCAAATCTGACAGTTCTCATCTTCACGCATATAATCTCATTCAACCAGAATTTTCCATTGAGTCCATCACACATCGGTATTATAAATAAGTCTTGGACAGCTCACTCTTTATATCCGAAAGAAATTCTAATCCAACATCCTTGTGTTCCAAAATCAATTAATCATTGCTATAATAAAAACTCGTCTCACCCTAAGTCTACCCGCAGACAAAATCCTATAACGATAATAGCTTGTCCCAATAATATAACAATCATAACACAGAAATTTTTAAGGGAGAAAGAAAAGAAGGGAAAAGGAAACTTAAGACCAAAGTCACATTTAAAATATTTGGAGAAACGTGTGGAGTTGCGATAATGGGTGAGGAAGGATAATTGATTCGTGATCTTGTGAGCTAATTTCAAAAACTTTAAAGGTTTGTTTTAAAAGAAAAACAAAGTTTTAATACAATCGCACGCAGTCAAAGATATGCTATTCTATAATCGCGATAAACTACGTCTAAGAAAATTGCCTGCTATGACCCTATTCATATACGTATGAATACCGTCATTCAGATAACTTCAATCATATCATGGTTAACACTGAGTTCACATTCAAGACACAAAAAGACAATTATCAGGATCCTACAGATGACACTCTCATACAGGTCTACACACTCTACCTATACTCATGCATCACGACAACATCACCTACCAAGGGCCTACTCCTAGCTAGGGATGACATAGGCAACTACAGGCGCTGATGTCTACATATAAGAGGGAGGCCGAAACCAAAAATGACACGAAACAAGATCGAAAGAATGAATTCAGGGAAGGCGAGGATAAGAAGATAATCGGAGGGACGAGACAAAAATATTGCTAAAAATGATCTAACGATGGAAGAGGGATTTTGTGCAAAATATGGTATCATATACCTTTAAATATATATATATATACATACTTAAAAGTGAGCAGATGTAGCAAATTAAAATTTTGGAACAAGTAAGATGTAGGAAGGATGGGTAGGGTGAGAAACGTTTGTTTGCAAATGAAAAATAAGTTTACACAAAGATTTTGAAATGTGGTCAAAAAGAACATAGAACTGGTATAATAAAAATAATAAAATAATTGGAGTTCCCTCTAATCTAGAAAATATTTAAAAAGTACGGACGGTAAGTGATTAGAAATTTTGGTAGTTTTTTTTTGTAAAAAGAATAACATTGAATGGTAACAAGTTTTAATACCGAAATACGAAAGTTAATGATTCAAAAGCGAGTACGAATTAGTAACTTAAGGATTTACGACCAAGAAGGTTTCAAAGTCGATAAAAGAATTTTAATTCGACCGAAAACAAGAAATTTTAAATATATAGTATATGGGTTTTCAAAGAAATTAAGCTGAGCGATGAAACTGAATATGGAGTTTCGAAAATACTTTTGGAGAAGACAAAATTGGCAAAGAGAAAGATTCGAAGGATCAACGACACTCGTCAGGAACGATTACGTGAATTGGGAGACATGAAAATGATCGCTTGAAGAATATGTGTATGTTACGAACCGTGAAGAGCTACGATGGAACATTACGGTCGATAACACGAAAATGGTAATGATCAGGAAGACGCTAGAAGTCAGGGATTCTATCTATCGGGTTGCCTAAGATCAGGAGAGCTCGGCACTAAGATTTCCTAATGAGCTAGACTGTAACCAGGATCTAATGGGAAGGTTCCTAAGAGAATCCAGGTTAGTCCTGCTGGGCCCGAAGTCAATGGAGCTGGGCGAGCGACTAAACTAAAGAAAGGCTCTAGAAATCTAACACGGTCCGAGTCAGGTGCGGCCACTAAGGTACCCTAGGACGAGGATGACTAATTCCTAACCAAGGCGTCTGACTATCCAACTGGGACATCTACCTAAGTTTTTGTACCATCTAAGACTGGGTAAACCTAATTTAGACTTGCACATGGATATTACATGAATGCGGTACTCTTATTGTTCCGAACTTTTGCAAGATCTGCATGGGCCACCACTAAAACCTGTCACGCCCCGCTTCCCAAAAATACGGAGGCGAAGCGTGACTAAGGCCCGCTTAGGCCAGAGCTGAGAAGCTCGGACCCAATAAGCGTCTGTAGGGGTTCCATTTTAAAAATTTCAGGTTCTTGCATTAATAAAGTTTGAAACAAAAGGAAGTACAGAAAGGAAGTTGCATTCATTAAATAGAGATATAATATCCAACGAGTACAAAGACTAAAAAGGAAGCCTAAGCATGGCAACAAACTATCTAAAAGCAAACTAAAAACAGTAACCTCTGAAAGTGACGACTAAAAAGACCTCAAGGTCTGGTCCTCGTCAGGCACGTACTCTGGGTCGACATCCTCGGCTCCTCGTACTCCAGTGAGTCTGCCTCGTCCACGAACTCTGGCTGAACACCTGACGTACAGCACCCAAGAGAAAGGAACTGTATGTCCGGTAAAGTCTACAAGCAAGGGTTAGACTTTACTGCAAGTGCACCAAACTTTAAACAACGGTTTAATGGTTGATTAGATTGCTGTGGTTATAACGGAGTAACACAACAAGAAGTAACGCAGCAGGAAAGTAAAACGGGACATGTAGTAGTCGTAGCGTGTGCTACGAACTACGAGACTAACCTACAGGTGTCATGACAAGTCGGGACGTGACGGGACAAGACGAGACAAGACAAGTGAGACACGAAAGGGTTCACGCCTTACGGTTCGAGGGTGATCAGACCCTATTGCCGTGCGCACGCTCAACCCAACCCCAAACCCAGGAACTCAGGACAAGAATTACAGGGATCACTTCCGCTAGGGAAACATCCGAAACGCCCGAAGGCTTTTTGTGTAACAGTACACGACATGACAAGTGTAGGGAGTTGTTATTCTAGGGTGTTCACACACACGCACACACATGATAGCCCTACAGTATCAAAAGTTGTTGTTGTCAGGCTCAGACTTCGTCGTCAAGTCTGAGCCGTCAGGAGTCGTCCCGGACGCTATCATTTCACGTCCGATTCTATTTGTTCACAGTTAACAATTCTAACCAACTAGGGCCTAAGCACGGCCAAAAGTGCAAGTGGATACACTTGCCTGCGATGGCGAGTGTGTCGTCCTCTCGAAGCGTCTCGTCCAAGCGTCTCGTCCGCGGAAGTCCGTCTGAAATATCGCCACGGCGACGGTGTCAGGTTTCAATTTCATCAAATCCTATTAGGTTTCATTTCTAG
>JAULAV010001770.1:0-25000 GCA_030789695.1 Scilla litardierei | reverse complement strand
ACACACACCTAGCATGGCTTCGATTATCACATTAACTAACCCTAGGAAGCCGAGTCCTCTTGCATTTCATGCATCGTGGGTCCACTTTGCTTTTATGTGAGTCATGTGTCGTGACTAGCCTATAGTGTGCTTCTAATTTGTGATTTTGATTTACATACCTATCCAGGGATGACCCCTAGATTATCATGCTTCGATTTGAATATGCGGTATTTGCTTCTCTTGTCTGCTTCTGTATGCATGAATATATCTATATCATACGCTTCATTTCGCATGTGTCGGGATTCCACAATTAGGACTAGGATAACCCATTTAGCCTATGCGCTGATTAGCGAAAAATCTCCTTTGCCCAAGTGATTAGAATCCGATTTCGTTTTTATTTTGCTTGGTGCAAATCCCCTCGTCGTGTACCGTTCTCCCACTTGGGAGAGTACACACATGTATATACCCCAAAATCCAAAAATCCAAAAAAAAGAGAAAAGAAAAACCCAAAAAAGAAAAGAAAATAGAAAAGAAAGAAAAAAAATATGTATATGCCGAAAATCCAAAAAAATACATATATCCAAAACCCAAAAAAAATTTTCCATTGTGAATATTTTTCCTATCTACCGAGAATAAAGGGAAGGCGAGAATTTACACCGAGTGTTCTACTCCACACCATCTCAACCTCCATCGTTTTCGAAAACACTTGGAATAGGGACTTTCTAGCTATTATCTAGGTGATAGTGTGGTGATATCCTAGTCCCTAGATGTGGAGTCCCTGACACATGATACGCTTCGATTCTTACTCTCTTCTCATGCATGCTTGAGCCATTTACTCACCGCTTATTTCAAATCGAATCGATATTTGGGTCTTCCCCATGATTTGTGTATATGGAGCTTTATTGCACAATGTAGATAGTGACACCGTCTGCTAGCACATGACCACACTCACTCGCGCTTCACCGCGTGGGCCCACGACACTTGTCTGGACTCGTATTCCTTGGTTTAGTGTTGTGATTTGTCGTTTGCTTGCTTGGTGTGGCGTTTTTGATTTTGTTGGCCTTGACGGGCGATTTTGGATTTTGATTTCTCTTTCTCTCTCTTTCTCTCTATTTTTTCTCCCTCCGAGCTCCTACCCTCACTCGTCTTCCTCGAGGACAAGGAAGGGTTCAGCTTGGGGGATTTTAACGTGTGTGTATATTTTATATATTCACGCGCGTCTTCTTTGTGTTTTTCCGTTATTTTCGGTCGTCTCGTATCCATTTTCTTGTGTTTTCTAGTTTTCTTTCACTTCTCCGTGTTTTTGTGTGTTTGCAGGAGATTGCCAGCATAGGGGACATATAACGAAGATATCATGAGTCCCCGGAGCAACGGGAGGAGTCACACGCGATCCAGGGGGTCAAACGACGAAGATCGCCATTTTTCAGCCCCCACCCGATCGATTGGACACAGCCAACCTATCGCGTGATGCACACGTATCCGACCCGGACACAAGCTGAAGCGAAGTGAAGATCAACCGACCGGTTCACCGACCGGTTGAACACAGCTGAGTTCTCGGGAATTTGGAGCTGAATTCCAACCGATCAAGTGACATCTCACCCGATCGGTTCATCTGTATCCGATTCTTTCAAAAGACAACCCGGAGAGCTCAACCGACGTCCGCTGACCGTGTATGTTCATCAGAAGTCTCTGTCTTTTGGGGCGTATTTCCAACCGATCGGTTGAACTCTCAACCGATCGATTGACCTGATGCCGCTTCTCCTCAAACGACGACCCGCTTGCGCCGACCGATCGGATCAAGCGAGCGGGTGAAGTTCCCGAAGCCGACGGCCGAAGCATCAAGCAGCTCACCCAATCGGTTGATACTTCAACCGATCGGGTGACGTCTTTTTCTATATATAGTTGCCCTAGGTTTTCAGAAACTGAAGCTTTTGATTTTTTCTGTCTTTTTCTCCATTTGTGACGGCTGGAATTTTATTGTTATTTGTAAGTCTTCTGATCTTTGTCAAACTTTAATATAGTCTTAATAGCATTGCTACTACCTCATTTTAATTGCCTGATCATGATTTTTACGGTTGATTTTCATTTAGATTACTTTTTAGCTATAATGTGTGAGTAGTTCCCAAATCTGGGATTTTGGTGGAAACCCCTTCGTGGGTTCTCCCTAATGCGTCCATAGGACTAGGAAATCGATAGGGATTATGAATTTAGTGGTTATGCGGGGTGTTTCATTCTCATCGGCGGGAAAAATACCACCTTTGACCATCGGGCCAAGGGGGAATAAACTTGGCGGTTGACTCCCTAGCCGCAGCTCACGCCCTTAGCGTAGACATCGAATCTTAGGACGTGGGAACGACAGGATAAGATGTTGGGAGTTATCATTGCGAGCTTAGTGCTCCCGAAGTCGGTCAGTGTTAATGGACATGGGAATGCCCACTGACCGAACCCGGGTAGTCCGGCATATCATCCTGGGCACCGACCAGAATATCGGGCCCATGGGACGCTGATATCACTCTTAGAGGCAATGTCTCACCACTAAACCCTAAATCCAATCGTATGCCTATCCGTCGGCCGTACTAGTGAGAACACATGATAGGGTGGAAACCGAAGTCCTAGGTTTTCGTTTATATTGTTTATCCATCGTATCTATTTTCTGTGACAAACCAACGATCGACTCGGGCTAGCTTACCCATAGGATGAACCGGTTCCTCTTTTACACAAGCACAACCACGCCTCACTGTGTTCGACCCCCAAGCCACACTACAACACCGTAAGCTTGCGGTATAAATATTTAAATCTGGTATCCACAATCATATAGCACCTTATATGCGCAAAATCGGGGGACGTCAATCTAGCCGTTGCAGATTTCATTCTTTGGGGTTTTTACTTATGTTTGATGGTTTATTTGGGCTTTCTATATATAAGAGAGGGCTGAGTTCATTAGAACTTCTTGAAACTATTGAAGATCATTTGAGAATCTTAAGCCACTCTCAAACTCTCTCATTTTCCTCTTATAGTTCTAAATATTCTTCATGCATTGAAGTCGAGCTCAAGGGAAATCATCCAAGTGAAATCAAGCTCAATCTCAACAATTGGAGATTCTCTTCCATGCTTCTTCTTCATATGAGTAAGTTCATCATCAAGGCATATGTAAGAGTATTTGTTTTACTTTGTTTTCTTTTAAACCATAGCTTTCTGTCTGAGAGCTAGTTACTTTCTATGTGAGAGTATAAACTTCTGTGTAAGGGTTGGTTGAGATCTCTCTTTGGGAGAGTTAGAGTCTCTCTGTGTGAGAGCATGGATTTCTCTGTGTGATAATCCAAAATCCTCTGTGTGAGGTATCTCTGTGTGACATTGTATTCACTTCTCTTTGTGAGAATCATAGTGGATATTGGTGTGGCTGGAATACCCAAGTTTGGGGAACCAGGGTAAAATCTTGTGTTTGCGTTTAGATTGATTGTGTTGATTAATTCCTCTTGCACTTATTATTCCGCATTTGCAAGTTAAATTTTAATTGTACAATTTATTTCCATTATTCTATTCACACCCTCTCTAGAGTTTGTTATTATTATTGCAAGGGTAAGATGGTCCTTACAGACATGATACATTTTTATGTCGGAGATGATATTGAAGTGGACATGTGCGAAGGCCATAGTGATATTGATGACATTGGAGAGCCTTAGCCATATTCCCCTTCAGTTTCACCATCCCATCTTGAGGTGTACGAGTGCTGAGAGGGCTTAGTTTGATGAGGAGGAGGATATGTACGCGGGAGCAAGCTTTCAGACCATGATGGAGCCTGAGCCATACCTCCCCACTGATGGGTTTTGAGGGACCCTTATGGCATTATTCTACGACTGTCCTACATTGGACGGACGAAAGAATTAAAACATCAGCGGAATAATATTATTAAACTATTTAATAATGTACCCTAAGAATATCAAAGACCCTAGCCAGGATCACTACTATCTTGGGATGGTTCAGACTAGCCCCAAAATAAATCTAGACTACTGCAATGAAATAAATAAAATGCATTAAAGTACATACCCGGAACTTTGCCTCTGCAGTGAACAAAGCGTCGTTTTCAGCAATGGACTATGGCATCCCCTAAAGTTAGCCACCTCTGCACCTCCGTACTGCTCCACCCGAAGCGAGCCGACATCGCACCTCTGAGCCAATCAACCGCCGAAGAAAGTTGCACTTTGAGAGCGATCCGTGTCGTAGACTTTGGATCGAATCCAATCCTCCTCATCGTCTTGCTAGGACGCGAACGAAGGAATCAGAAGAGATGAGGAGGAGAGAATAATTTTGTCTTGAATCGGGCGTGCTCAAAACATTTTCGGAGCTACTCGATTCAGAGTCTTGGTGAAATTTTTTAAGGGTTGTTGACCCCTATTTATATAGGAGGCCGAACCCCTTGCTCGTCTCACGACAATGTGGGATTAATCAATATGGAAATTAAATAGCAGAGAAAATTGGGCTTAGTTTTGCCTTGCACTAAGGCTCAACTTCGACCAATTATTTCTCCCTCGCCATTGGGCTTCAGAAGTGATACAACCTATCAATTCGAAGAGCTTAGATGGTGAATGTATACAAACAAACGGCGACGAATTCCGACTTCGTTTGACACCTCAAACAATTGCTCAACGTTGAGCAAAAACTCACAAATTCGGCTAAATTGCAGCCGTCGCAATTAACTCTAGGGAGTGAAAATTCGTTAAAGTTTGGCCTTCGTTGAAGAAAACCTTGAAATTGATTTTCTCTCCAAAATCTTTAGTCCAATATCGGAAATTAAGAATAGATGAGGGATCAGCCGCCTATATACATAGGGGCCAACCCCCTCCTTGAAACTTGCACCAAGTCTTCAATTTCGAGAAGCTCTAAAAAGTTTTGAGCATGCTCGAATTAAGACTCAATAAATAATCCATCTTTCTCCCAAATTCTTCCTTGCTACTGGTCGGGCTCTAGTAATGCTACAAAGGAGTTCGGATCGGATCCGAAGTCTTGATAGAGGATCCACTCAAGGTGAAACTTTCTGGAGCGCGTGGTTGGCTAGGCAACAAGGGTGTTGCTCACCTCGGGACGCGGTTCGGCTCGGGACACGGTTCGAATCGGGACACGGTTTGGCTTGGGAAAAGTGGCTCGAGGCATTGCTTCGGAGTCAAAGAATGGTTGCTGAAAACAACGCTTCGTATTCTGCGGAAACGAAGTTCCGGGTATGTAGTTTAATTCCCAAGCATTTATAATTGCAATAGTTTGATAGATCTATCTTTAGGGGTTGTTCGGACCCAACCCCGGGATAGTAGAGATTCTGGATAGGGTTAATTCTTTAGGGCTAGACTTAAAACCATTTTAATTTGTTTTTCTGCTGCTTTTATTTCTTTTGTCGTCCGTCCTACTTAGGCCGGACGTCGATTTATAGCCCTAGTGACCTGGAAAACCCTTCAATTTTCAACCCCAATCTCTTTTCTGATCTGAAAATTAGGGCTTGGAGGCTAATGGGGGATGTTAGGAGCTTGGAGGATGAGCAAGTAGGTGGAGGAAAGGCTTCATCTTAAGGAAATCTTGGGTGATATCTTTCTTCTCCCTTTTGTATTTGTCATTTCTCTATTGAATTGAGTTGGGATGATATTTTTGTAGTAGAACTTCATTCTCTTCATTATGATTGAGTAATGATAAATGCTTGGGTTGTGACTCATGTTGATGGGTTGTTAATCATAGTTGCAAATGTCTCTTGCATATTTCCCTGAATATGTTGGATGAATCATTTGTGCACACTTTTATTGGTTAAGTCCCAAGAGGGCATACTTTGAGAGAAGCACGTGTTCATATCTTGCTTAGTGTTCGATGATGCATTCACTTCTTATTGCAAACTAATTGTGTTCGTAAATGCTAAATTTACCGATTGAGCATGCCATAGCTTGAAGCCCAATTGAGTTATATGTAGGACATTTGAGCTTGATTGACACCAATCTTAGTGAACCTACAACCCATGCTCTCCTCCTAGCTATCCTAACTCCCTATTTTGTTTTTTAACTCTAATTATCTTATGTTAGAATTATATATTCACCATACATTTCCCACAACCATTCCTTTAGTGTGGTGGTTGTATAATGCCATTACCTTTCTTTATCGATAGAACTTGTGAGTGTAGAACGACTTGGCGATGTGATCTATTCGGATCCAGATTTACACCCAGAAGTGTGACTCACCACAAATGTACGGTGGTGTAGTATAGATAAAAAGTGTCGAACTCTAGGGAGACATGCGCTATGTGTTTAGTTTATCGGGAATATGAGAATACATGGTCAGGGGTTGTCACGTAGAAAATCGTTGTCATGGACAATTGGTTTCAATAAGATTAAAGAAATCTAGGGCAACGGGAATCTCATCTAGGTCGTTCGGGTTCGAACGATAGGTTGAGAATCCTATGTTGAAATATGAGTAAGGGTGAGAGTGTCACATCCGAGAATGAGAATGAGTAGTTAACCACCGTTGAGCTACCCATCTAACGTATTTCAATGTCTCCCCGCACTTTCGTTTCGCTTCACATTTAGATACGTGCATTATGCTTGACAAAATTCCCGTGTCACAACCCACTTCCATTACCTTGGACTAAGGTTGGGACACTACACTATGATTGGCTCTAGTAATCGAGCTACTCACGTAAGGCGTCGACTAGCAAATTAGGGGTTAGTAGTGACCCCTAGTGCACGTGCCACTCTCGTGTGCATGAGCCCTAGAAAGCGAATACTAAACCCTAATCAGATTAGTGGGGAGTTTCCTTAGATCTGGAGTCGTTCTCACGAGTCTCCAATTCTATGGCTAATCCCCCAAAATCTGGGTTTAATTGATCATCGTGTAACCCTAGGTCCATTCCACTAAAGGATAATCTATCATTCGATCCCTAGGATCCTAGGGTTCATCCCTAAACCCTAGAAACGCACTACTCAAGCATGGCGATGGAAGTAATAATTAAGCAATGTAGAAAATAGAAAGAGACATCGCAAGCATGATGAAATTAATATCAAAAGAGAGAGAATCAAACGCAGTGCAAAAATATATTAAAATATTTAAATTCTAACCGTTCACAATCGATTGAATCGTATAAAAAGACGAGAAGTTCTGCGTTCTCTAGAGTGACGGCTCACCAAAAATTTACAGAAAATCCAGCATCCTTAAGCCTAATTAATTGTTCACTCTTATACAAAGCCGCATAATTTCGTGGATCCCCAGAAAACTGACCCAAACCCCACTTAAACCCTATAACTTAAGCCCATGCGACATGGCGCTCGGTCAAGCGTGCACTAGCGCTCGATCGAGTGCCCCTTCGAATCCTCATCTGGGCATCGTTGGATTTGAAAACGGCTCGGTCGAGTGGGATGGTCGCTCGGGCGAGCTAAGGAGACAGATAATTTTAGGGATTTTTCAGCCAGTTAGGGGGAGGTCGCTCAGCAGAGCACATGGGTCGCTCGGTCGAGCTAAGGAGACAAATAATTTTAGGCAAAAACAGTGGGGGTCGATCGGCCCGAGCGCATGGGTAGCTCAGCTCCACTTGGCCTTCATTTTCTTCTTCATCTTCGTGACACCAGCTAGTCTAGCGGGTCATGCCGCTCGTCCGAGCGATCTAGAATTTCAGCACAGATCAGCTCCCACTTGATATTCTCTTCTTTCTTTCTCCTTTCTTTCTTTTCTTGCTCCTCTCCAGCAGCTTCAACTCATCAAGCACGACGTCATTGATGCTCCAGCATCGGTGCTCGTGTCCATCGTCCAATATAGCTCCAAATCGCTCCGAAATTCCTAAAAATCCACAATTCCATACGTGAATCAATAATATCATGAAATACGCGATAAAGTACTGAAAAGTAAACTTCGAGCAATAAAAATGCAATGAAATGATGCATGAAAATGATTGAAATTATGGACACATCAAAATCCCTCAAGCTTACCCCTTATTCGTCCCGAGTAAGACGAGTGAGGAGTTCACCGGGGAACAAAATTAATAAAAATGGAAAAGAACGCAAAGACGAGAAAAGTGCTAAGCTATTCTATCAGATCTCATGTTATTCACTGCATATCACAACAACTTTGAAAATAACTCACATGCTACCTAGAGATTTCATTTCTTATAAAAGTGATGTACGTAAGAGTTTATGATTGAATAAAAGGGATCTCTCTAGGGTTTATACACTTCACTTATGTCCACATCCTATGTTTCATAGTATCGAGTATACATAACATTGGTGACACACTTTTCAATCAGGAGCTATAACTGAAGCGTAGAAATTTCATACAAGGCATGCCGCATAGAATAGAATAAAAGTCAAGACATACACATACTCATATAAAATCATAGGAAATCCCTGTAACTCAATTGTTTCGTTAAGTTTCAGGATTATCAAACTTTTTCGTTCGTGCGCAACTCCACTCTAAGTCATGCTCACTCATTTGTCATTGGATTTCCCCCCAAGCTTAACTAGCTCAGTGTATCTTTTTTTTTGATAGAACAGGAAATCTTGGTTTTGTTTCCCAAGAAATTGTTTTTGCTTCAAGGATTTTTTGGAATTTGAACTTTTTGAACTTTGATTTTTGTTTTTTGACTCTTTGATTTCTTTTTGTGTCATAGAAGTTTTAATTTGCACTTGCAAATTTTTGGTTTTTGCTCCATGGGAAATTTGCGTCAATTTTTGAATTTTTGGCCTTTTAAACAAATAGGGACTATGTAGGAATTTGGGAAAAGGGTAAAGCATAGACAATTTTGGGGAGAATTTCCGTAGACATGTGGGGAATTTCAAGATTTAGTGGAGAAGCAATTATTGAAAACACTCGGTTCACTCAAAATTATGCACAAACGGTTCAGAAGGATAATACAGCAACTACACTCTATCATAAGCATGGGTATTCCTAATCATATCAACAAGCAGTGTAGTCAAGCAATCAGGCATGTAACAAGAAATTGAATAAGATATAATAGCATGGGTTCAGTTATGCTAGTGACGCGTGAATCTTGGTGTGTATTTAATGGCAGCATACTAAACACTACTCTACACATTCAGTTTCAATGGGTTTTATGCACTTACACTAGAGAAATCATCAAAAGAAAATTTTCAAGAAATTCTTTTGATCGTGAAATTCTCTAAGTAGCATGGCATGAAGAATACGTGTTGTGAAAGCAGTGAAAGCATAAGATATATCATCATAGAGAATTCACCTAGCAAAAGAAAGATAATAAAATAGAGAAAATAAAATAAGAACAACATGCAAGAAAAAGTGAAAAACTAAAATAAAAGAAAAAGAAATAAAAGAGATATCGCTCATCACCCAAGCTAAACACAGCAGTGACCTCAATGCTGAGAACACGTGCATAAAGTTGGAAAACGATGCTAAGGGTGGGTGGGAGGGATAAAATAAAACAAAAATCCTAGAAATAAGAAAAATAAAAGGAAAAATATAAACTAATGCAAATGCATGATCCTAATGCGACTATATGCGACAAACATGCAAATGATGATGATGAGACGATGGACACATCAAAATAGGTCTCCCCCAAGCTATACGACACTGGGCCCCATGTGGACGATGGACACCAAAGAAAAAAATAGGGGGAGAAGGAGAACATGGAGACAAGAAATCAGGAAGCACCACCACCCGGAGGGGGGTGGTGCCGACAGAATCCTTAGAATGGTAGCAAGCACCTATTGTTCTGTTGGTCAAGCTATTGGACTGCCCGAATATCCCGACACATCTCAGCTATAGCGGTCTCCACTCCATACAAACGTGAAGCAAAATCTGGAGCACGAGAACCACTGGCATCGACTCTCAAAAAAGGTCAATGTGTAGGAAACATATGGTATATAGGGAGTATAGGCTGGACAAAGTCAGAAGATGTGGAGGTAGGTGCAGACACGGTAGATGTCGTGGCAGCAGATGTGTGGACAGAAACCACCATGCTCTCCATCAGAACAGCAGATAGGCAGCGGACACAGAAGTGGATAATGGTGCAGAAATAGATGTACTCTCAGTGTGTGGTGATGTGGGGACAGAAGCGTCAACGCTCGCATCGGCAACAGAAATAGCAGCGGATAAAGCAGCGCTCTCGACAAAAATAGTGACGGGAGGGATTGCAAGAGGATCAGACAAAGGCTTGGATGGGTGTGGCTCCTTAATATGGGGTGGTGGAACGGCACCCGACTACTGAGCAGGCTACTGTGCAGGCGGCCCATCATTGGGCTCCAGCTGGCAGATGGGTGGAATATGTTCCTCCATGGGGAATGTCCACTCGACCTGCTATGGGCCAATGAAAGTTTGAACAGGGTTTGGAAGCAACATGAAATCAGCGTCGAATCGACCATGGAGATATACACAGTGGAGGCAACCGTGGGCCCTGATGATGTGCATGCAAGAAAGCACATCAAGAATCAGAGAGATAGGGCCAGTGCCTCTGCCAGATCATCAGGAATATGTAAATTGGCATGTTGGGTGATCAGGGTGAAGAAGCCACCGCAACAGATAGATCCCTTCTAAGATGTGTTGGGTTTTTCAAGGACCCTTAGGGAATAAACTATGCCCGTCCTACGTCGGACGTACATTAGAATCAAAAGAAGCAGTGGAAACATTATTAAACTCTTTAATAAATCACTACCCTAAGGAAGCATGCACCCTAGCCAGGATAATCTACTAACTCGGTTGGGTCCGACCAACCTGAAGAGAGATCTAACTACTGCAAAATATGATAAGCATAAAAGAAACTGACTTACCCGGATCTTTGCTTGCACTGGCAAAGTGTTCAGAACCGTTTCCCGCACTGAGCCTCGAGCTGAGCCACTTCCTGAACCGCACCGCGCTGTGCCTCGCCCCGAGCTGAACCGCTTCCCGAGCTGCACTGCGCCTCCGAGCCAATCACTCGTCGAAGAAGATTTCACTTGAGTAGATCCACGTCAGAGACTTTTGGATCAGATCCAAACATCCTCGCTGTCTTTCTAGTACCCGATTGGAGGATAGAAAGAATTAAGAGGAGGAGTGAATTTAAGTCGTCGATCGAGCATGCTCAAAAATTCGGAGCTTCTCGAACCGATGACTTGGTGCACTTTCAATGAGGATGGCTAACCCCTATTTATATAGGGAGCCGGCCCCTCCTCTCTTGCTACGAGCAATGTGGGACAAATAAAAGGGAAATATGAATTGATTTCATTAGAAGTCCAAACTTCTAAAATCAACCATAAATCTATTTCTGAGTTTTGACTTTGAAATGACCTATCAAATCAAAGATCTCGAGACAACGATCACATAGAAAAAAGCGGTGTCCAATTCCGATATCATTTTTACCCTCAGATGTCAAAAATAGACATCGAAATCTTGTTTTTGCAAAAAACAGCCAGGGAATCACCCCTCTCAAGGTGATGGTTCATATCGCGCCATGTGGCGCAATCTGCGCGTGCCATGTGGTGCGCGTGCACAGAGTGAAGTGTTTTGGCGGACCCTCAGGGCCTATATCTGTGCCCGTCCTAAGTCGGACGGACCACAGAGGCATAAAATACAGCGAAAAATAAAACAAGCTTGCTAAACATTTTAGCTAGGCCCTGAGAGAGCCAGAACCTTGCCCGATCTATGCCAACTTGGGGTGGGTCCAGCCCACCCCAAGAGGGATCTATCCTACTACGACAAAATTAAATTATACTAAAAAGCTTAAAGAACATACCCGGAATCTCAACCCTGGGATAGGCAAGATGTATCACACCGGCTTCTTACGCTCCTCGTAGCTGATCCGCCTTGCACCCTTGACTCGATCCACCCGAGCCGCCTTGCACCTTCGAACCGATCCACCCGAGCCAATACCCGCCTCCGAGCCGATCACTTGCGGTAGAAGGTTTCACTTGAGCAGACCCGCGTCTTAGATGTTTGGATCCGAATCCAAACCCCCCGCGTAGTCTTGCTAGGACCCGTCGGAAGAATAGGAAGAAGAGTGGAAGAATAGTTTAAGTCGTAGATCGTGCTTGCTCAAAGATTCGGAGCTACTCGATCGAAGACTTGGTGCACTCTACAACAAATAGGGGGCACCCCTATTTATATAGGGAGTCGGCCTATCCCTTTTCGTCACAACAATTTGGGACAATCATAAAAGAAGAGGGATTTAATTTGGCTAATTGAAGTTAGTAAGCATGTCATACAGGCCTAACTTCAACGAATTAAATCTCTTCATCCATTAAACTTCAGACACCAAACAAGCTATCATTTCGAAGGGCTTGAAATGGTGGACGTGTAGGAATGAACTACGACGAAATCTGACTTCGTTTGACCCCTCAAACAATTGCCCAAAGATGGACAAAAGTCACACTTCGTAGCCATCAAGGGTTTTCAAAAAACCCTAATTAAAAAAACTTAAGTTACGGGCGCGCCCGCTAAGGCTAGCGGGCATGCCCACTCCCCTTACGGGCATGCGTCAATTCCAAGCGGGTATGACCCACTTGGTCCCTTTCTGTTGTTTTTGACTTTCCAGACTCGTTTGAGCTCCGTTTTGGACGCGCTTTGAACCTGTGTTTAGAACGGGACGATCTCGTTAACCAGGTAACTGTTTCCAATGCTTTTGTTCCTTTAAAATTTGTCGTAAACAATTTACGACATGTTTAATCTTGTTTGCATCATTTGCAACATTGTCCCTTCTACGACTTAGTCTCACAACTGGCTTGAGAAATTAACTATTCCTTTTCATCGTATGAATTCCTCTAAGCTATCTTCCTATACTAAGACAAGAATACTACTCGGTGTGAGACCCTACAACCTGACCTTACTACAGGTTGGGGCTCAAAACCCCTAGACGACGGTAACCACAAGCAGCAGGCATCGTCCCTGTTTCAGAATCATCATAACGTGATCGACCCATTGACAAAAGTGTCGTCGGGTCCACCCTGACTGTATCAGTGATGAATACCGTAGCTACAGTCCCTTCGTCAAGACTGTGTCCATGTTGGCCTAGGGTACGGTTTACTATCAACCCCATTAGCCAGCATTGGTCAGTATACGACGGTCTTTGTTGTATTCACGGTATACATCCAACAACGTACCCCGGCCGAGGATAAACACAAAGACCGTACTGAGCTTGTGACACTAAATTCCCTTTAACGGAAGAGACGAATCCCATCTTAGTCATCTACTCGCCTCGAGAGCTTTAGGTGTAACCCAACCTAAGATCTTTCAGCAGGCCTAGACTCGAAGCTAGATCATAGGTCTAAGCGACACTGTTCACTCACAGGTTCATACAAATGACTTCAGGTCTGTCACGGTCGTTTCCCGATCGTACGGTTTTGTGCGCGTACTTTAGTTCGTATGCATTTTTATTTTCGCTTAGTCATGTATCTGAACCCTTTGGGTGATATGCCGTTGTGACCCTATGGGAGAGCACTTTTGTGGTGTTGTTTTGGAACTTCATTTCCTGGGTCGTTCGCCCACGTAATGGCTTTGTTTGTAGTAATGTCGTAGTTTTCGCTTTGTCGTATTAGACCTCTCTGTTTTTAGTTTCGTTTCCCGTCGCCGTACCCATGACCGGTCACCTTAGTTTTGTTTCTCTCGTCAGCATGGTCGCCCCAGTATATATCTCATAATTTTAAAGCCCCGTTTGACTCACTTTCACTTTTTCCAATCCCTTTAATTTAACCCTAGGTTTTATATGAGTTTAACCCACTAATTTTTTTATAATAAATCCTCATCAACTTTGACATAGCCCACTATTGTTTTCCCCTCTTGGCTGAACCCATGTTACACACGCAACATACACAGCACAGGTTAGAGTGAGAGAGAAGAGTTAATTGTTTTTTAAAATAACAAACTAATCTCCCCTAAGCCCCCACGTGACCCCCCTTCCCTATTTAATAGACCTAGGTCTATTTTTCTTCTCCCAGCTGTAAGAAACGAGCCGCCCCTATTTCTTTCACCCCCACGCAATCAACAGCTCTCAGGCGCCGTTTTCACACACAACAAATAATCTCCAGTGCCGTAACCTCAAGCTCTCAGACTTCACTTTTTCCCTCTCTCCCGACGTACCCCAGCCCATCGCCGGACCCTTCTCCTGCCAACCGCCAGCACCCCCCACCGGATTTCGATTGTCGTGGTGCCATTCACAGCGCAACACGTCCCCATCGCAGTGCTGCAACGACCCGCATCACATCGACACACGCCCGCGTGCAGCAGCCTCCACGCTCGCCCTGATCCATAGCACAGTAGCCCCCGGCTGCGCCATCCTCCTCCCCACAGCGAGTAGCCACGCCATGCGACCCCTCGCACGTTCGATCCCCCTAGCTACTGTCCTTGCAGCGATCACCCCAGTAGCCGCGTGGATCTCAGCCATGTCTCCTACCTACAAGAAACCGAGAGAGGCTCTTCCAAACAGTGAGTTTTAGAACTCAATACTTTTAGAAATTATACATTACTTCATCTTATAATTACAGTAGACGATGTAGGAGTCCTTGTGCTAATGGTGTATTAAAATGCAACCAATACCCTATTCTCATTTCTAAATAAATTGCTAGTTACTATTATAAGATTAGAAAACGTCATATAAACTGGTAGAACTTTCAAGAATTTTATTAGTTGCTATTGGGTATCGAAGTGCTAGTGATGAGTAGAAACTTGTTTTCATTATATTAATTATAACGTATCACTAAGTTAGAAATTAATGATGTTAGGCTGTAATCGTTATGACGGTAGTATCATTGACGAGTAAATCTTGAAACACACCAGCTTATTAACAACTTGGTGGCATTAATGTTAGATGTGAACCCCGTTGAGGATTGGAGAACCTAATTAAAATTGGATCACTAGACGCTTTAGGGTTGCCTAATAACTTTTGGTTCCGTCAACGAACTTATTGAATCCGTGTTTTATCAGCAGAAAACCGTTTGTCCTAGAACATTCGCGATACCGGAACCAACCCCTGACGTCGCTACCCGACGTCAGAGTAGCTCTCGCGTCATGTCCGTAGGAATCCCAACTTGCCTGTTAATCAACCTAAAAATCATAGTTTCTGATTATTTTGTAACTCACTAATCAAGAATAATAAATTAGGACTGTAGGCTGGTTTGCATTGTGAGCACGTAGGTAGACTCGGACTGATTGAGCAGGATAATGACTTGGTTGTTTTTCAGGCAAGTGATATTTGCCGGCTTTCTGTTTAGGCCACGTCTTAGGCCATTTTGTATAGTAGTGTAAAAGAGACTAGGCAGTGAAATGATAGCTACCTAGACGACACTTTAGATCTAGCTTGACAACGAAGCTAGATCCGTCAACTTTATAATGTTTGCATTCATGCTACCATGCCATGTTTAACTTCAAATAACGGTACGCAAATTATCTGATCATTTCCATGTCATTGCTTGCATGTAAAGTTTCATCGTGATTGCGTAGCACACGCTACACTTATTGTAATGACAAAGGCTAGGCACCTGCTTTTGCGGGCACAACCCTATGCCATATTGAAAAACACTTCCTGGCTCGTGATCCAGAAGCGATCACCATGTTGTTGGGAAACCAATGCTCGAGACATGTGGAGGGGTAGGGTTAAGCGACCACTCAGCTAAGAAGTATGCCAGATCAGCAACTTCAGCTGTAATGCATAAACCCTGGGATTGGGGTAGGTTTAAGCGACCACTCAGCGTAGAAGTGTGCCGTACAACCACTTCAGCTGTAAGGCGTAAATCCTGTGCACAATGTGAAATGATATCGTTCATGAATCGTGAAATAGTGTTCGTGATCTGTTACTTGTACTTGCATGCTTCATGTCATGTTAAAATTGTCGCATCCTTAAAATGTCATATCACCTCATTATATTAGAACTGTTAGATGTTTCAGTTTATTATATCATTGCACAAAAGTCCCCCGCTTTCTTTTGCGAGTCTTTTGCTGACATGTGCCTTTTTCTCTTTGGGTGTCACATGTCAGGATTTGAGACTGAGCAGTTAGTGGAGGACGAGCAGTTTGTTGACGCTGAGTTCGAGGTGCCTGCAGAGACTGAGTTCGAGGACACTGGTGACCAGTCCTAGACTCACCTGGAGTCTTCTTAGTTGTCTTTACTTTTATTAGCTGCAGTTAGTTTTCGGTGCGTAGCACCTATCTCGTTTAGCTTTTTTTTCGGCCATGTTTTAGGCCTTTTGTTCAGACTTATACTTTTGTGACTCTTCTGCGATGTTGAAATAATTTGCTGGATGTTTTGTTGGTGGATGTTTCTTTATCTGCTTTATTATTATTGTTGTTGTTTCTTCGCAACGCAAAGGACCTGCTATCATTTGAAATTTTTACAGACGCTTATCAGACTGCAGCTTCACAGCTCCACGTCTGAGCAGACCTCCTCGCGTCTCGCCTTCCATATTACGGAAGCGGAGCATGACAGGTTTTGTTGGTGGCCCATGCAGGTCACTTTGCATCAGGGAAATATCGGAACAACAATAATGATAAACAACATCCAATTAATTATTCCTAACATTCAAGTCATGATTAAGTCTAATCTGAACATTTTCTTTTTTAGATGGCCGGTAGACGCGTTACTCGAGGAGCTGGTAGTGGACCTGGAGCTGGTGGTGGAGCAGGATGTGCTGCGAATGCTTATAGAGAACCCACCACGGCTGAGATGATGAGGATGATGCATCAGATGATGCAGGTTCAGCAGGGGATGCTTCAGAATGCCCCTCGCTTCGAGCCGGGAGAGAAGCAGTTTCGGTAGCTGGGCTCGATATATTTCAATGGGTTGGAAGGACCACTAGCTGCAGACGAGTGGATGAAGAACACAGAGGATAATCTGCTTCTCTCGAAGGTTAACCCGGCTGGATGGGTTGACTTGGTGAAGAAGCAACTGAAGGATAATGCTCGTAGCTGGTGGGAGTCTGAGGAGCAGATGCTGGCGAGGCCTATCCCATGGGCCACATTTAAGGCGAGGTTTGAAGAGGAGTATTTCCCTTGAGCTGTGAGGAGGGAGCTGATGCAGCAGTTTATTAATCTGAAGCAGGGAAATCTGACGGTGGACCAGTACCACCAAGAGTTCATGAGACTGAGTCGCTTTGCGTCAAAGATGGTGGAGATTGCTGAGGATCGAGCTCAGAGATTCTTGCAGGGTTTATCTTTGGAGCTGCAGATTCTGATGTCCTATTTGGACTTGGATTCTTATCAGAAGTTGCTGACCGCTGCCAAGAGGCAGGAGCTGATTACCAATCAGAGGAGAGGACATTTTCAGGAGCTGGGAAGAGGCCTATGGAGCATGCCAAGGCTGTGGTTAGGCCTGGGATGAAGCCTAATCAGCCCGTGCAGTTCAAGAGGCTAGGTGGGCCTACTCAGAAGACTTGCTATTTTTGTGGCAAGGCCGGTCACGTGAAGGAGCAGTGCAGAAGATTTCTGGGCCAGTGCTTGATTTGTGGCGACGCTACGCATTCAGCGAAGGATTGTCAGCATGCAAATCAACTGCGGAAAGCACCAGATGGAGTTCACCAGCAGAGAGCTCCAGCAGCTGCTAGACGTGGAGCGCCTCTCATTCCCCAGAAGCAGGCTTTTCAGCAGGCCATTCAGCCGAGGAGGCAAGCTTTCACGATGACCGCGGTAGAGGCCGAGGCTGAGGAAAGCGTTATTACAGGTAACCCTCAGACTAGTATTTACTTTTCGTTAGTTAATCTTGCATGTTAGATTAGATATTGTTTTCTAGAATAGGTCTTGATTGCTAGTTGCTTGTTAGGTGTTATTTTGGTTTGTACTTGTCCCGCCCGAGTTCTCTTTGACTCCGGTGCATCCATGTGCATCTTATCCCGGAGTTTCGTGGACAAGCATTCTCTGACGACTTCCCCTCTTTCTAAGAGTTGGGATATCGCTACAGGGAATGGTGTGATCTCAGTGTCACTTGGATGTCAATCTTGTCCTTTGGTAGTCTGTGGGCTTGAGCTTTACGCTGATTTTATCGTCCACGACATTGCCAACTATGATGTTGTTCTTGGGATGGATTGGCTTAGTTGCTTATACGCTACGATCGACTACCGACGGAAGAAAGTGGTGTTCGAGATTCCTGGTTATCCGACCTTCGAGTTCAGTAGTGGTAGCAGTTCGCTTGGATCGGTCAGATTTCGGGCCAAACCAGTGGTGGAGCTTATAGCTATGCAGATGGAAGTGACTAGACCATCTGTGGTGAGAGATTTCGATGATGTCTTCCCCGAGGAGATTTAAGGATTGCCGCCCGATCGAGCTCTTGAGTTTTCGATTGATCTTATACCAGGAGCACAGCCTATATCGAAAGCACCTTGTCGTATGGCTCTGGCAGAGTTGAAGGAGTTACGTAAACAGTTGGATGAGCTTCTGCGAGGGTTAATCAATCCGAGTGTGTCTCCGTGGGGAGCACCAATTCTATTGGTGAAAAAGAAGGATGGTTCGCGTCGGATGTGCGTGGACTACAGAGAGTTGAATGCTGTCACCATCAAGAACAAGTATCCTTTACCACGAATCGACGACATTTTTGATCAGCTAGGAGGATTGAGGGTATTCTCTAAATTGGATCTCAGGAGCGGATATCACCATCTGAGGGTGAAGAAGGAAGACGTGCAGAAGACAGTGTTCAGAACGAAGTATGGACACTACGAGTTCATGGTTATGCCTTTCGGTGTGACCAACGCACCCGCAATTTTCATGAACTTGATGAATCTGATATTTTATGACTTCTTAGATAAGTTTGTCGTTATCTTTATTGATGACATCTTGATCTATTAGAAGTCGGAGGAGGAGCACGCTGAGCACTTGAGGACTGTTCTGGAGATTTTGAGGAATCATCGGTTATATGCGAAATATTCCAAGTGCGAGTTCTGGCTGGATAGAGTTGCCTTTCTTGGGCACGTGGTCTCAGGTGATGGCATATCTGTGGATCCGGAGAAGATCAAGGCTATCAGAGAGTGGCCAGTTCCACAGTCAGTGTCTGAGATCAGGAGTTTTCTTGGGCTTGCAGGATATTATCGACGCATCATTAAGGACTTCTCTCGTATTGCAGAGCTGATGACCAGACTGACAAGAAAGGATATACCATTTGTTTGGTCCGATGCTTGTGAGGAGGCCTTTTCTATTCTGAAGGAGAGGTTGACGACTACCCCTGTTCTAGATGTGCTTGACCGGAGCAGAGCTTTCGAGATCTTTTGCGATGCTTCTGGCAAAGGTCTCGGTTGTGTTTGCATTAGCACGGGCTTGTGGTCGCGTATGCTTCTCGACAGCTTAAGGCTCACAAGAAGAATTACCCGACACATGATTTGGAGTTGGCTGCAGTCGTTTTTGCACTCAAGATTTAGAGGCATTTCTTGCTGAGTGAGAAGGTGAAGATCTTCACCGATCACAAAGGCTTGAAATATATCTTTACGCAGAAGAAGCTCAACATGCGATAATGTCGATGGTTAGAGCTTATGGCAGATTATGAGATTGACTTGCAGTACCATCCTAGTAAGGTGAATGTGGTTCCTGATGCGCTGAGCAGACTTCCATCAGTTATGATGTTGACTTCGCAGTGGAGGTTGTAGTAGGATTTTTGCGAGTCTGGTATTGAGATCGTGCTTCCTGGAGAGGCTGCGTCGTTAATGTGTATGCAGATATAGTCGACGATCGTGGATCGGATCAAGGCAGGACAGGCTGGTGATCCGAAGCTGAAGAGGATCCGTGAGCAGGTAGAAGCCGGTCGCGGACCGACTTTATGATTCATTAGGATGGCTCGCTGAGGTATGGAGCCAGAGTTTGTGTGCCAGTTGGAGATATTCGAGAGGAATTGCTTGTTGAGGCACATAGCTCGCCGTATTCTGTGCATCCTGGAGGCACCAAGATGTACAAGGACCTTTGCCTGAACTATTGGTGGCATGGTGATCGACTCCAGGCGTACACCCAAAAAGAGCGATCGTGTAGTTTTACCGCAAGCGCACGGTGTAGCGGCGAGCGGGTTATCGAACACAGGGAGGACGAATGATGGTGTATTCTCCGAACAAACTGGCTATAGGAACAGAAAAGATGGAATTTGCCTTTTGGCGATCATGTCACAATCGTCAGACAAAGTATGGATGTATAAAATCAAATAAAGACGCCTAGGGAATGGGGAATCCCCGCTACTCACCGTATCTCGTCAATGCGATTCATTGGTATCACAATTGCTAGGGTAGAATTTCGGATGAACTAGTTGCAACTGAATGTAAAACCTAGCTCACGCTCTCGCGCTGTTGCCGGTCTATAGCTAACCTAGGGTTGGGTCCAATCCCTTGCAAACCCTAGCCTAGGCAAGCTAGCATTAGGATCAACATCATCGTTCAATCGTGCCCCGAGCCCACTCTCGTGCAAACTCGGGCCACGACCTAGGTTGGGATAGTTCCTACCCGTCCAATCTCTTGCAAACGGGTATCAGCATGGAATTGCAACGGAGAACCCTAGTATCGGTCCAATCTCTTGCAAACCGATACTACGGAAACTCAATTTCAACCCAATTCGGATTTCTAGGGTTTCCTATCGAATTGGGATCCAATCTCTTGCAAATCCCAATTGATATGAACACCTAGCTATCCATGTTAAATCGATCCCAAACTAACCCTAATAGCAATTCTAGCAATATTTCTACCAAATCATCACAAATCAGAAATTGGGCTCGTAGGGTTCATCCCCACGCCCCAAGACGCTAGGACTACTCACGATTCATAGCACAAATTCAAAAATAATCAATGGAATTAACAAGAGAATTCATCACAATATTCAAATAAGCAATAAAAATAGTATTTTTAAAGAAGAGAGAGACAAACCAATAGAGTTCTCCAAGAATCCAACAAAAATAAACTTTTCTCTCCTCTCCAATCACAATAATCAAAAGCTAAAAAGTTTAATCTAAAAAGCTGCAAAAAGTAAAGGAAAAAGCTCACTAACCTAGGTCAAAAACTGGGGTTAAATACCCCCCAAAATCATCCAAAAAACTGTGACCAAAATGCCCCTGCGCAGCCTGAAAATCGCAATTTACGCTACAGGCAGCGCGGCTCACTCGTTCGAGTGACAAAAGTCGCTCGGCCGAGTAAGAAACCCTGAAAATTTCCAGTAAGTCTGGGCCTTCGGGGGTCTTCTCTTCGGGGGTCGCTCAGCCGAGTGAGTTGTAGTCACTCGGCCGATGGCTTCTATACACTCGGGCGGTCGGCATTTTCCACTCGGCCGAGTGGGTCTTTTGAAGCTCAGGCAGACGAAAAACAGTAAGTCGGCTCTTTTGGATGGGCGTCGTCTGAATGCCACTCGGGCGGACGGGGTCTCATCACTCGGCCGATGTGGCTTCCGATGCTCGGCCGAGTGCAGATATGGAGCATGTCCGATCTGGTCGGCCGAGCGGTGTCTCGCTGGTCGGCCGAGTGACTCCTTCACTCGGCCGAGTGAGACACCAAAAATGCCATTTCAGCTTGTTTTTGCCTCCTCGTCGCTCCTGCGACGTTCTTTCTTCTTCCGCTCCTCTCCAACGGTAAAATACCCCTCGGGGAGGTCGTCGGTGACACTCTGGAGTAGGCGTATCTCGGGATCACTCCAAATCGCTCCAAATCACCTGAAATACGACAAAAACAACAAATCGTGAAAAGTATCGCAATATCGTCGATATATCGTGAAAAACATGATTTGAGCGATCTAAATGGCATGCAAACATGCGGGAAAAAAGTGTAAAATATGGAGTGATCAAAATCCCCCAAGCTTACCTCTTACTCGTCCTCGAGGAAGATAAGTAAAAGGCGAACCCGGTGGATTTCGAAAACGAAAACGGCGGAAAAATGGAAAACGAAAAATGAAGAAGAAGGAAGAAAGCGAAGAGGGAAGCTGCTAGATCATTTTCTCAGGACATGGGTTTTGCTCAATCATATAGCATGCACCGAATGTAAAACACATGTCAAAGAATTTTATTTCGATATCATAGTATAATGGTGCAAATAGAAGTAGAAAACCCAAGAATATTGATATATCATGAAAAACGGAATAATTTTAGAATTAACATTGTCCGAATCATTTAAAGCGGTATACAATATCGCAGATCACACACTTTTCAATTGAATGCTTTCTATGAGGAGTATAAGAATATCACGCAATAGAATAGAAAGAATAGAAAAGCATGGATTTCATGAAATGAGTGCTATGCATAGATTTCTGGATTTCGTGAAGCTAAAAATAATCTCACCGAGTATAGAATATTACTTAGCCTAGGTTGTCGTGCAACGTCAAGTATTCACTCTCTCTCACATCATTGGATTCTCTCCCCCAAGCTTATCTATAAGCGTGGTGGCACAAAAACAATATTTACCTCCCCTTTTCTATAAAGCTCCAAAAGTGATAAAAATAAAAACAAAAAGGGGGAAAGAAAGAGAGAACATGAGATGGGATCTTTTATTGGGGTTCTTTTCTCTTTTCTTTTCTTTTTCTTTTCTTTTTCTTTTTTTTGAAATTCATATACACACAATGATCCCAATCAAAGAGAAACAAGGATATACACGAATTTTTCTTTTTCTTTGTTTTTGGGAAATTTGGAGCTAGGAATTAATAGCGGGGGAAATGCCATATATTAGAATCGCTAAGGGGAGATTCACCAATGATTTTAAAATAGAGAAATAATGTTCAAGATATGTGGAGAAAGAACTAAATATGTCTCTCAGTTCACTCTATAGGACGTGCACGACAACTTCAGCAGGGTAATCTAATCTACTCAGTTTCGATCACAAAAAAGCTAACTAATCCAGATTCATCATAGCTAACATCATTCAATCATCCTGAAGTGAAATGTACAAATCATGCATATAGAAGTGATATAGGAAAAGAAAACGGTACTCCAGATATAAGCATTCAATGCGTGAATCTTGGTGTGTTTTCTGCGATAGCATACATATGAATATTCAGACTCAGCTAATAATAAAATTTCATCCATTTTCATGCGGAAAAAGTGTGGGTTACTATCTCTAAATGCAAGGCAAGTCATAGCATATGATATCAGAAATAAAGTCTAAGACATGACAAATATAGCATGCATATATAGAGAAAGCTAACGCCACGTAATTATCATCACAGAAAAGTCATCTCTAGCATGAGATGAAAAAGAAATAAAGATAAAGGGAAAATGAAACTAATCACAATGCAACACACAAAGAAAATAAGAAAAACGTGATGCATGGTAAAAAGAACGTGATGCATGGTAAAAATAAGAAAATGAGTGCAAATGCGGAAAATGGCGTGAAAAAAAAAAAATAAATAAAGGTGGTAAATCAAAACGAACGTGAGAACTTACTCCCCCAAGCTAAAGTGCACAGTGTCCTCAATGTGCGAAGTGTGGCACACCGAGAGACATGTAAAGGGAGGGGTAGGTGAGGATGCATGCATGATGAAAAAGGAAAGAAAATAACAAAAGAAAAATAAGAAATAAAAATATGATGCGGACATGATGCCTGCAGATATACGAGTGAATCAGATATATATGAGTGTCACCAAAAACTCTCCCGCTCTCCCAAAAATGATATATAAATATATGATCAAAATGTGAATCCAGAACAGTGAGGGGAGGGGGGTGGCAAAAGTCATCAGGACCCAGCAGAGATGGGCAGCACAACGGCAAAAAGATCGATGGCATCAAGGGTGCCTAAGAAGGTGGGGCTGCGCCGTCTCCGTCCTGAGGCGGAGGAGGAGGAGGTGGTGGTGGTGGAACAGACTGCTGAGTGGGTGTGGGTGTGGGTGTGGTAGCAGGCTGGGTGTGGGTAGGGGTGGGGGTGGGTACGGGTGTAGGGGTAGGAACCTGCTGGGTGGGTGTGGGTGTGGGTACGCGAGGGAGCCTGTCGAGGATCTGAGTAAGGCAATAGTGAATGCCCGGTAGTAGGTCGAAACGGCTGGCCATGGTGGTGACGGTGGCAGACATGGTCCTAAGGTCGCCTCTGAGGGCACTCACCGCCCCCTCGAGAGCACGAATGCTCAGAAGTACAGTGTCGGGGGGAGGTGGTGCAGGGGGACGGACCTGTCGGTGCTGTACAGGACGAGGCTGGCGTACTCGGGTGGTGTAGGTGATGGGCTCAGCAGGCATGTGGAGGTAGGGTGCTGTGCTCACTAGTGTGGGCCTAGCCTCAGGGTGAGGCTGGGACGCAGGCAGGCGTGAAGTGGAAGCAACAGCAGTGGAAGTGGAGTATAAGAGTGGCGACGAGGCGGCCAGAGAGGTCGGTGACACAGAAGTGAAGACAGACGTCACCACACTCGCAGAAAGTACGGCTGTGGTGGGGACAGAAGTGACTACCGCTGGGGAGGAAGTGTGTGGTCCGAAAGGCGAAATCCCAGCGGAGATCATGCTAGCCATGGTCTCCACGACCGCAGCAAAAGAGGGCTATCCACTCTCGACAAATGTAGGTGGGCGCTCGGGAAGTGCAGAGCAAAGAGGCTCAACGGACAGAGGGCTAGCAGGAGTGGTGGTGGTAGTGGTGGTGGGCGTGGAGGTAGCGGCAGGGTCAGTGGTGGCAACAGGCGTGGTGGTGGTGGGCTCAGCAAGTGTGCTCCCGACACTGGCAGAAGTGGAGACAGAAGTGTCAGGAGCGGCAGAAGGTGCAGGGACAGGCTGAGGGGCCACGGGGTCAACGGGCACAGCTGGGTCAGCGGGTGCAGCATGGGCAGCGTGGGCAGCGTGGGCCTGCTCGGCCTCCTCGGCCTCGAGCACGTATGCGGCGGGGATTAGAAGATCCATCGCCAGGAGTCAGTCCACCTGGGCCGGTGCAATCTGTGTCTGAGCTGGGCTCGGAAGAATCATGTAATCGGCACCGTAGGGGCCGTGCAGCCAGACCCAGTGTCGCTCACCGTGCGGACGAAGCATCTTCATCCGGGCCATAACGTCTATGGTCAATGAAGTGGGGCCCGGAGAACGACGCAAATCGGCCGGTAGGTCCTCGCCGGTCATCAAGGTGAGCAGGGTGATCAGATCGCCGCAGCATATCGGTGAGCGAGCGCCCACCGATACAATGATGCGGTCCAAAAACCAGCTCGCGATATCAATCACGACGGCGGGGACCAA